>VMDO01006791.1:0-96872 GCA_007922755.1 Pedetes capensis
TCCCACTCCCCACCCCCTCCAGCAAGGTCTCACTATGTAACTCAGAGTGGCCTTGCACTTGCTATTTAGCTCAGGCTGGTCTGGAACTCATGATCCTTCTGCCTCTCTGCTTCTGAGTTGCTGTAGTTAGAGTGAGCCATGAAGCTTTCCCCCCTTTTTAAAATACTTGTTTTGATGTACTTTGAGGAGACCTCAAGTTTAAAATGCAAGCACTGCTCTAGAGGATGTATGTCCTTTCTCCTTTAAGTGATTTATGGAGAAGATGGGCTGTAAGTATTATAGCAGGAGAAGTTATTCAGCAGCTGGGATGATCACTTGCTTTTAATTAGAGAAAATTTACTTTGTCAATATTATCCTATTCCCCTCCCCTATTCTTCCACCACAGTTGGTATTAGCTAGTATCAGGAAGAATTTGGGATGAGATTAAAAATTCAAAACCTGTATAAATATTAACTAGTTTGGTTACTTGAGCAAGTTGTTTAAGATTAGTTGTGGTAAAACCTTAGGAGTTTACATGACCATTATTATGAGATAATGACCCAAAGATTACAGATACTTAATTCATTTTACTGTTTCTACATATAATCTTTTATTCTTTAGTGGTTAAAGGACTATTTTCTCTTTTCCTCTGATACTTGGTTAACCCTAGGAAGAGATTTGATGTTTTCTACTAGGCCTTTGAGAGGATACAGTTATCCTATTTTTTTGTTTTGTTATTCATCTGTGATAACCATAGAATTTTTTCTGCCTTTTTTGCATTTTTTAAATTCTATAATTACATATGTACATTTTGTTTTCCATGCCAGACTGAATTCCTTGAGGGGGGACATTCTTCACAGCTTTATGTCATGTAGTGCTTCAGTGAATTTACAAAACTTGTTTGTCAAACTCTTTAATCAATTACAAAGTGCTAATTGAAACAAAAATTTAGCATTAACCTAAGGAAATACTTTGGATAGAAATGTCAGCCCTTATCTGTATAGTGCCTGTGTCAAGAATGGAAGTACCTTTTAATTGTATCAAAGGAGCATTGTTACTTTTGCATTTAAAAATAATATTCACAAGTCAGGCATAAAAGAAAGTAGATAGTATAAAATGGAATAGAAGTCTAGCCAATCAAAACAGCCAATTTTTTTTCTTTATCATAGAAGCTTATCGGCAGCCATACCACCCTGGCATCTGATCCCATCTGATATTGAAAGCCAAGCGGAATTGACCTGGTTAGTCCTTGAATGGGAGACAGCCTGGGAATACTGAGTGCTGCAGGCTGGGGTTTAGGACCTGGCAGCCCACTCCCGAAATGATTAGCCATTGAAAACCCTGAGTAGCAGAGAAACATTTAACAGTAGTCTGGGCAGTATTTCATTCTGTTGTACATAGGGTTGCTATGAGTTGGACTGGGCTCCATGGCACCTGACAGCAACAGCATCCTAGAAGTTTAATCTTTCATTATAGTATAATTCACATTAAAACTATACTACAGAGCTGGGTATGTGGCTCAATAGTACAGTGTTTTCTTAGCATGTGCAGGCCCTGGGTTTGATCCCCAGCACTGCAAAATATATGTATTATATCATTCATTCTCTGTACCCCCTCAGTTTGCAGATTGGCTGCCAGTGTAAGCCTCAGCAGTTTGATGCTGCCCCCTAGTGGTGTATTTCCCATGAAGTTTTCTTGCGCTTAGCTTCAATTGCACCTGTTCCCAACAGACAGCATGTAAATTACAATTAAATTATTCAGTGCTGTTGATCTGGTCTGTCTATGGATTTCTTCCAGCTGATTAGTGTGGCTAATAAAATGGATATAGTCTTTCTGAGATGGTTAATTTTGATTACATTTAGTTCCCAGTTTTCCAAATAGGGGGAAATTATACTTGCAAAGGTATATGTGTTTGGTTTTTCAAAATGAGAAGACATTAATATGTTAAAGGTATATCTTTGAAATTAGCTTTGTATATGAGTAATAGCAATTTAATTCACTTAATCTGGGCTTCTTGTATGCTGTATTATAACAATCTGCTCTTTGGCTTAATTTAGTTCCATATAACTTTGTATTGTTTGTGTGTACTGATAATAAAGTTTGAAAATTTCAAGTTCACACGGTGAGCTTTTTTAAAATGTATTTTGAGCTATGACTATAGAATGATTTTTGAAAAAAAAATAAAATCTTAGCGTTCTTATCATAACCACAAGATTACCTAGTCATTTTTGTAAACTCTGATGTTTCCAGTTATACCAATTATCAGTATTCCAAGCTATTATTATTTTTAAGTGCTGTAGATGGGCTGCACAGTGACTTTTAGGTTTTTCTAAACTAACCAGATTTCTTAAAAAAGTTACTTGAATACTCAAAAATCTGTTCAATAGGATTGAAGTAATTTACAACTGAAATTGTGAAGTTTTAAGTAAGGATTACTGAAATTATTTCTAGCTCACTACCCAGGAGGTAAACTATAATACTCAGGTGCTAAAAAAGAATACAGTAATTTATCATTGTATCACGTATATGTCCCTGTTCTTTGATCAGAACAAAAGGATTTTAGATTACCCATATATAAGGATTGGATATTTAATAGATTTTTAAAAAGATATCGTAATCAGGTGCTAGTGGTGGTTACAGGTTTGTGCAAGAATAAGGATAAAATCTTGTTTAAGTAGAGTTTATTTTCACCATCTAAAAGTTAGTGGTAGATGATTTTATAATTACTTTTATAATTATATTTTATGATCACTTAATTTTTAGATTTTTGCAGCTATTAATACTAGTCCTTGCATTAACATTTCTAACAAGCATAATTTTATCTTTAATGTGTAGTGTACTTGTGGAGATCACTCATCCCATTCAGAAAAGGGCTTTAGGGATGAGAAAAGTGAATCAAAATGTAGGAAGTATCCTTATTGATAAAAGATTATATATGTTCATAGGACCAGAAGTATCATTACAAGAACTGTTGTGAACTATGAAAGAGTTTATTTTTAATCCTCTTTAATTATTTAAGGCTTTTCAGTGATCACTTTTCAGATTTGTTCTCATTCAACATAAGGGATAGAAAACCTAAACTGCAGCATAGTTAAGATCTACATCCTATTATGCTATATTACTTTAATATCTATAAACAGAAAAGCCATTTCATATGTGCCATCACAAAGCTAAACTTTGTTTTGAATTTACTGTTGTATATTCTGTGAACTTTTGAGTTTTAACATAGTGGTTTCCAAAGAAAAGAAAATTGTGCTATGTGCTATGGCACATGCCTGTAATCCTAGCAACTCAGAAAGTAGAAGCAGAAGGATCCTAAATTCAGGGCCAGAGGCGGCACAACTCAGTAAGATCCTGTCTCAAAAGTTTTTTAAAATAGCATTTTCCCCTATAGTTGACCACTGAACTGATTTTTTAAATGTGCAGATTAAATCAGAAATCAACAAACTATTCTCCCATGAGCCATATCTAATTTTTTGTACATTAAGTATTATTGGAATATTGCTTCCTCATTCATATGTGTATTATCTATAGCTGCTTTTGTGCTATAGTGTCTGAGTTAAGTTATGATAGGGACTGTTGGCCTACACACCATTTAGTTTTACTACCTGACCCTTTCAAGTCTGCCAACCCTTGATCTAATTTTTAATGTTCCATCATTATTCTACATGTTGCTTTTATTTTAAACAGTTACATTCTTCAATCTGTAGCTGTACTACTGTGGCATCCAATCCCATCAGATCTCGGAAGGTAAGCAGGGTTAGACCTGGTTGGGAACATGAGGTACTGTAGGCTTGGGAGAAGAACTTGGCAACCCACTTCCAAAAAACAGCCATTGAGAAACCCTATGAATAGCAGAGAAGCACTAACAATACTGTTTCTCGCCTGTTGTACTTAGGGTTGCTATGTGTCGGACACTGACTCGATGGCACCTAACAACAACTTAGGGTCCCTATGAGTCGGACACTGACTTCGATGGCACCTAGCAAAAACAAGTTACATTCTTCTAGAACCTCTGTGAGTAAAATACTTAAGTTAAATAATCAATTCATAGGTAATTGAGTTCTCAAGTGTTCTTAATCTGATGTCATTAGCATAGAATCTTTTCATCTCTTCCCCCTTCCCATTTTCCCTCTGCTGAAGAAATAACATGTTTATTGTGCTCAGAGTTGGGAAAGGAATGTCAAACCCTGGCTTTCAATGTTGAGCTACTGCTATTACTCATGTAGCATGTCTCAGTTTCTCTAATCAGAAAGCTAGTTGTGTCTTCCTTGTAACTCCAGAACAGAAAATGTATCTTTGCTTTTATGCCTTCTCCTTGCCTCTATCTTCTTTCCTTTCCATTTCTTCCTTTTTCTCTCTTACTCCCTTCATAAAGCAGGTCGTAACTGTATACTTACAGCCCTGTGAACACGTATTTTGTTCTATTACCTCTCGGGATCCTACTGAAGATGAGTCCTTACGTTATTCTATTTGTATGTGAACTATGTTACAGAGGAATATAGTCTCTTGATAAAGAGGACTATAGAAAGATTTGTTTATATACCTTATCATTAAAATGGGATAATGCATGATTTGTTCTTATTACATTATGAAAGGAGCTTTGTAAAACAATATAATAGAAAAATATATATGATGTAATTATACTTACGTAAATATATCTAACATATTATAATGTAGTATTTAATTATAAAAATATTACATATAAAATCAACAGTTGTATGTATTGTTGCTGTTAGGTGCCGTTGAGTCAGTGTCCGACTCATAGACACCCTACATACAACAAAAGAAATACTACTGTAAGTGCTTCTCTGCTATTCATAGGGTTTTCAATGACTGTTTTTGGGGGAGTGGGTTACTGGGTCTTTCTCCCAAGCCTACAGCACCTGGTGTTCTCAGGCGGTCCTCCCTCTAATTACTAACCAGGTCTGACCCTGCTTAGCTTCCAAGATCTGACAGAATCAGATGCCACAGTGCTACGGTTGCAGGCATTGTATGTATTGCATGTGATATATACATTATAAAGCAGTATGATCATGTTGTCTATTTCTGT
The DNA here is from genome assembly GCA_007922755.1 of Pedetes capensis. NCBI lineage: Eukaryota > Metazoa > Chordata > Mammalia > Rodentia > Pedetidae > Pedetes > Pedetes capensis. The sequence continues at coordinate 5,033 of VMDO01006791.1, forward strand.
GAGCTTCCTTTAGTGTAGAATATCAATTTATAACTCTTTAATGTTCATAATATTTTTTAAGTTTTGATTTTAAATTAGGATGTTCTAGTTTCTTCAAATAAGGTGAATAATACGATGTATATAACCAGTTTATATGCAATGTTTATTTTCAAGAAAATAATCATATCAGTATTTAAACACTGAAGGAAATAAAAAAGGTTTGTTAAATCACTGAAAGAGGTATTCAAAATAAATGTTTTATAACTTCACCATAAATTTAATTTTATATAAATTAAAAAACAACTGCTAAAACTTTTCCTCTGGAAATTTTTGCCTGAAAACCAGTATTTGAAAATATTATCAAGGCTAAAACAAAGTTCCTTTGTTAACTCATTAAGTATGTCTGAGATATTATATTAGTTCAATAGACTTTTTAAAAAATTATTACTATTTTTCCTTCAATGCTGGGGATTCAACCCAGGGCCTTGCTAGGTTAAGCAAGCCCTCTACTACTGAGCTACTTCTGCAGCCCTTGGATTATTGAGATAGTGTCTCTGACTCTTGGTAGGCCAGGCTGGCTCACCTAGAACTGGGGATCTTTCTACCTCAGTCCCCTATGTGCTGGGATTGCAGGTGTGTTCCATGACACACCCTCTGGGAGGTGTTCTTTTGTTGGATAGTTTGTTTTTGTTTTGTTTTTCCTCAAAAGGAAATGGATGTTAGAGTTCTTAGTTTTTTATTTTTAGTTATAGTTTAAGAAAAAGGACCTTATTAAATATGGGAAGATGAAAATCTTCTTAAATTTAGAAATGATGAAAGAAACTAAAAAAAATCCTTAATAGGTGTTATTGTTTGTACCTAAAAACATCTATAATCACAGGGAAAACTTTGTAGTCAGACTAAAAAGGCACTAACAGAACTGAAAAATGCAGAAAAAGGCAAGTTGTATTATATAAAATTCATATATGTTGACAAAATATTGAGACATCAAAAATAATTTTAACAATATAAATTAAAAATAAGACAAGATCTTTACTAATTTCAAAATTAACAATAGTGTTAATGAGAGTGCTGTGATCATACTGTTGGTGGCAGTATAACCAAGCTCCAGAAAATACTTTGGGTATATGGATGTAGCAAGATGTAAAATGTGTTAAAATTTTTGTAGTCTTTCTTCACATTTTGCAATTAATTATAAACAAGTAACCAAAAATAATAGCATAAGTTGGAATTAAAGTGTGTATTTTGATTAATATTCTACAAATGCTTGTGAAAATTCTGAACTAGAAGTGATTTTTTTTCCACATGGTGTGATTTTATTGGATCATCAACTAAATTTTTTTAAAATTTGTAATTGCTGACTTTCTGGGAGGTTTCCCCCTCCCCCAAACTTAACACATGAATATAGTTTAGAGAACCAAAGAGTTCAATGAAATTTATGAAGTGTTTTTAGTAGGAGAAATCCTATCTCCTTCTTTCACATTCTACCTAGACATCAGGAACCCTTTTAAGTTCCTTTACTTGGTTATTTTGCTGTTGACTACACATCTCCAAATAGCATGTTCATTCCTAGTTCTGCATACTTTTCCATTTCCTGTACTAGAATTTATCAATTATAATTTTGGTTTAAAACATTATTTGTTATATTTTTATGCTTTACATGTTATTTACAACCTATCCATTGTAGTAAACTTACTTTTTCCTTCCTTCAATACTTTTTTCTGGCATTAATGATTTTTCTTAATTTTTTCCTTTTAATTCTTCCTTCCTATATGTCAAAATCTATACCAGCTCCTTATTTTAGAATATAGTTCTAAAAGGAAGGGAATATGTTTAAGATTGTGTTTAGGAGTTTATATAGTGTTCTTACATATTAGAAATTCTTCAACTTGGTAATAAAGATGTTTCTGGATTGGTAATTGATAATTAGATTGGTAGCTTACTAGTAAAATTTAAATAGCTTTGACATTTGGATTATGTTCTTAAAAGGGCCTGCTAAGTGGCTGAACTGTATCATCTCACTTTGTTCAACAATTAAGAGGACATTGGTGCCTCAAAATAACTATAAGGACAGCTAAAATTAATTGGCCAGAAAGCTTCCCTAGTGAGGAAGAAGTAGCAGCCTTTGTGTTGTCAGCAGCATCAAAAAATGTCAGTTATAAAAACATTGCCCTGGAGATTCTGTGACTGTTGCCCCCTGCCTCCTGACTCTATAAGGATCATTTTAACTGGCAGTTCTTATGAATGGCAAGCTAGTACAAAATCAGGGACACATAACAATGGTACCATGCTATAAAAGGAAAACAGAGGGAAAAGTGAAGATGGGTAAAATGATAGCAGATATGAGGCAGTGACAGTAATTCTAACATTGAATGTAACTTTTTTATGAAATATATTATTGTCAATGTATGTGCATCTGGAATGAAATGAGGTTGAAACCTGTTTACTCAAAGAGTAACTAAAATCACAAACGTTTTAGTAATTTCAAAAGACATATTTCAGTGTTTACTGACTGATAAAAGGTATCCCAGCCAGTGCATTTACAGACCTTAGATGGTCTTTGTATCCACAAGAACAGTAATTATAGGTAGCTTTCTACCAGTATGGTTCAGATTCCCTGTAATGAAAAGCAAAAATGCAGAAACATTTAATGAGAAAATGTAGGTTTGTACATAAATGTTGTGCATAAAGATGGATTTGATGTGTTATTTATTGAAGTACCTTAAAGCATGAATGTTTATAGTCTCTATTTTTTAAGTTAGGTGAAATAGCACAAGCACTGAATTACCATGCATCTGCTGTTTTTACATGAATGAATCTTGGAAAGACTGGAGATGGCCTCATCCGTGCTTATACATTCATTTATTAGAGTTTCATTGTCATTCTAAACTGCGACTATGACTTTAGTAGATTAGACAACTGGTGGAGTGGTATATAAAAAAGCAAACAAAGAAGCTGTAAGTGGATTTTGTTTCATGCTGAGAACTCCTTAGTGTAATACTTTCGTCCCTTGAAGAATTTTGTAATGTCAATGAAAATAGTATGTTGTGGTGAGTCTTTCCTACTTCCACTGAAATACTAGTGAACCGGATGCCTCTTATAATCTATAACTGGTCTTGGATATGCTAATTAATGCTACATGTGCTCCTGGAATATTTTGATAGCATTTTTTTCAAAAGTCACTACAAAGAGACTTTTACCCCTAGTTCTGTACTTTTTGTAATTTAAGTGAAAGATTCATAAATTCCACATCTAATAACAGTTAATACCTTAGATAAGTATACTTAATTACTCTCCAAAGCAGTTTTGTATATCTTAGTTCAGTTGGTAGGTAAGTATAGTTATTTCCTCTGTTTTGCAGAGAAGCAGTGGCAGTGCTGGAATTAACTAGATAAAAAGGTTTTTAATTGTTGATCTATAGTACTGTATACAAAATAACACATTGTGAATATATCAGAAATGAGAATGAAATCCAAATTACATTACTATTAATAACTTGTACTTAAGGAGCATGTAAATATTACAAAAATAGAAAAATAACAAAAATGTAAGCGTTTTACCGCTTAAAATATGTACATTATTTTATTTAGTACTATTAGTTAACTGTAAAATAAAGCAGAAATCAATAACCCCACTTTATAAATAATCAGAAGACATTTAAAGAGATTGTGACTTGCTGAAAGATTCATAGCTAATAGGGTAGTCCAGTCCTAATAGGTCTTTTGACTCCTTTACTAGTAGTTCTTCATTATGCAAATAGTCTTATTGCTTGTCTTCACTCATTCTACACTTCCTGTCACTGACTCCCAGAAGGAACCTAAATTGATGTCTTACTACCATTCTTTTAAAGATCAATGAAACCATTCACTGATAGAAATACCAGTTATGGCTAGGCATGGTTTCGCATGCCTGTAATCCCAGCATATGGGGAGACTGAAGCAGGAGGATCGTCAGTCAAGTCCAGCCTGGGCAATGTAGCAAGACCTTGTCTTAGAAAAAAAAGAAAAAAGAAAAAAAAAAGGAAATATCAGTTATGTTTATGCAATTGGAGATATAAATAAAAGAAATTTTCTACCATTATGTAAAATATTGCTATATGGAACAATTTTTAGCAATGAAGCTTTTTAAATAAGGAAACTATATACATTTATTTAATGGATTTTCACATTGTTTATTTAAAGTATGATATATAATCCCAATTGAGAATTTTAGTGATATACTTCAGATTGCTGTCTTAGTGGCCTTCCAAATACCCAATGGGAATGCTGAAGGAGGCTAGTTTTAAAAGTAAGCTAAGCAATTTTTAATTTTTTTCTATGATTGTTAGCATATTGTATGTGTGCATAAGAGAGAATTGAGGTACAGGTATTAACTCCTGGTTCTTTTACTTGGTCTTCATTTTTTTTTTCTTTAAAAAATACAGTCTAGATTCAACTTTTTTCTTTTTTAAAATGAAATGAGTAGATTACACACAGTGTATATACTCAGTTGATTGCCATTTCCAGTAACAGAAACCTAGTGTTGGAGATAGGATTATTATATTTACTGGTTATTTTTCGATTTTTGACAAGCAGTCATTTTGGTAAGTATTCTAATAGCATTTGCAATAATGACTTGAGTTACTATTAGGAGAAAATTTCTTTTCCCTTTAAAAAAATCTTTGTAGTATATTTTAGAGGAGTTATATCTGGTTTTATGATACACAGATATGCTGGTATATTAGAAAGAGGTCCTGACTTTGAAGGTAAGTGAATGCTACAATCTTCATATCTTACCTTAATTATATCATATACCTTCAGTGGGTCTCAGAGTCCTTCTATATAAAATAAGAACATTTTCTTTCTTTTCTTTTCTTTCTTTCTGTCTTTTTTCTTTTTTTCTTTTTTTTTCTTTTTTTTTGTTGTTTTTTTGTTTTTTTGGTGGTACTAGGGGGTTGAACCCAGGTCCTCCACATGTTTTTCCAAGTGCTCTACCATGGATCCACAATCCCAGCCCATATTTTACTTTTTATTTTGAGACAGGGTCTTGCTAATCTATGAAGCTTCCTCTGACCTCGAACTTGCATCCTGCCTCCACCTCCTGAGTTCTTGGGATTAGAGGGATGTTCCAACATGCCCAGCTAAAACAAGAGTATTTACTAAATATTCTTAAGGATATTTTCATCTCAAATTTTCTGCATTTCTATTATGTTCTTCTGTATGAAATAAAAGGCAGTTATCTTGACAAAATATCTGTACAAGGATTTATAATAATAGCAATTACTGTTAGGATAGTGATACAAACTATAATTTTACTTCAAAATTTAAAAATTTGTAAGTTGGCATTTTAGGGAGTAAAAACTACAGTGGGAAGACTAGAATTAAAGATTTCTGTAAGCCTTTGTAGAAGAACTTCCTATGGTAAATATCAACTCTGATTTCTTCCTTCTTTTTTTATTAATTGACAAATAAAAATTATGTATTTTTATTGTGTACAACATTGTGTTTTGAAATAGGTATACACTGTGGAATGGCAAAATCTAGCAATTAACACAAAGATTTTCTCACATGCTTATTTTTTGTGGTGAGAACACTTAAAAACATGGAATACCTCACTTTACATGTTATTCTGTTCAGGCTCAGTCTTCTCTGTATCATTTCAGTTGTGGGCTGCGGAAGTGACTACCCTGATTCCTTTCAATTAAGGATCCTACTTAGCCTTTAAGTATAACCATGTAGTTTGCTAAGCAAGATCTTTTGGTTACTAACACTACCTTTTTTTATTTTTAGTTAAGGAATAGATTTTCTATTATGGTATTTTTAAAATTGCATGTAAAAATTGGTGAAATTCAAATAAGATCTATACTTTGGTTAATACTATTATATCAGTATTAGTCTCTGTGTTGTAAAAACCATACTATGGTTATATAAGATGTTATCATTGGAGAAAGTTGAGTAAAGGGGATATGGAAACTGAACTATTTTTACAACTTCTTCTGAATCTTAAATTATTTAAAAATTAAAGTCATCTTTGGAAATTAAGTATGTTTCTAGGATTTGTTTTGTTTTGTTTTCTTGTACTAGGGGTTGAACCCAGGGCCTTGTGCTTTCATGATTTGCAAGTGCTGGACCGCTGAGCTGCACCCCCAGCCCATTTTTTTCCTTTTTTTGAGACAGGGTCTTGCTAAGTTACGCAGACTGCCTCTCGTCTCCAACTTCAATCCTCCTGCCTCTGCCACCCAAGCCACTGGGATTATAGGTGTGCACCACTGTGCCCAGCAGATTTTTTTCTTTATACTGATTTTACTAATTAAAATTTTAAATATATATTCTTTGTGTAAGGTTTAAAAGTTAAGTTTTCGCTCAACTGTAACATACCTACAGAAATGTTCCTACATGTTACATATAAAACTCAACCATTTTCATGAGGTGAAGTACACTTAGCTAACTAGTATTCAGATGAAAAAATAGAACTTTAACAACACCAGAGTTCCCTCTCATGATTCTCAGTCACTCCCCATAATATAAAATATAACCACTATCCTCACTTAATATTTGTCATTGATGTTGTTAGGTGTCCTCGAGTTGGTATCCAACTCACAGTGACCCTATGTACAACAGACAAAATGGTATTGTTACTGCTTCTCTGCTATTCAAAGGGTTTTCAATGGTGGATTGTTTATTGGGAGTGGGCTGCTGGGTCCTTCTCCCAAGTCTACAGGATGTGGTGTTCGTAGGCGGTCTCTAATCCACGAACCAACCAGGCTTGACTTTGCCTAGCTTCTGAAATCTAACAGGATTGGACACTACAGTGGCATGGCTGCAGGCCACTAAATATTTAGTTCTGATATTAAATTCAGTAGAACATTAGTAAACTTCATTTTTTCTTTATACCTAATGCAAAGTATTTATATCAGAAATAGTATAATAATATAATGATTAAATTGCCTTATTGTAAATTAACCCACTCTTAATTAGAAATGATGCAATGATGATGTTAGATGCCGTTGAGTCAGGTCCAACTCATAGCCACCCTATGTACAACAGATGAAATACTACCCAACACTGTGCCATACGTGGCACTATTGTCAGTGCTTCTCTGCTATTCATAAGGTTTTCAATGGCTGATTGTTTTGGGGAGTGAGTTGCCAGGTCCTTCTCCCAAGTATTCCTGGTATTCCCAGGCGGTCTCCCATCCAAGTACTAACCAGGCCCAAACTTGCCTAGCTTCTGAGATCTAATGGGATGGGATGCTGCAGTGGTATGGCTGCAGGCTATGCAAAGATAGAATACTTAAATTTTAACTGTGACGATAATACAGGAAATCAACAATGAAACATGAAAATAAATTTGCCATAGCAACTGCTAGTTACTTACCAGAATCATTCTTCAATTTCTTGTGTACTAGGATTGTACATCAATTTCTGTAGCACCTGGTAGAAGTCTTGACTGGGTTGTGTATATTTGCCAAATTGAAAAACTGTTGTCAATTATAAAAGTAACATTCTCAAAACACAAAAGCTGCAAAACTCCAAAACATAAGACACATAATAGAATATTTTGATTAAGGCATGGCTGAGTTCTGTAAAGGCCAGTATTTAGAGTTAAGTGATGTGTGGAGTTGTGTAACATTTTTTCCATTGCTGTTTGCACCCCAAAGATACTTTTTCTACTTCTGTGGAATGCTTGGAAGGCTCCATAAATTGTAGGTGAGACTTTATTTCCTAGCCTCCAAGTTAATTGAGGCCATGTGGCTAAGCTCTTGCCACATGGATTGAGGATTGGTAAGTGCTACTTCTACTTCTCTTGCTGCTAAAGAAGTTTCTGAACCTGTCCTTGCATTCTTTCTCTTCCCATTGTCTGAACCTATCCATGTAAGGCGATATGTTTCTGAATGACTAGAGCAGAGCTGCTGTTAGACCTAGGGCAGTCATTTTGGACTGTTTTTGAGAGAGGGAAAAAAAATCTTACTAAACCACTGCCTTTTGTGAGGGGTTTCTGCAATAGGTGCTTAGCCTGTTGTAGCAGACACATACTTCAAGCATCTGCTGTGGTAGTTCTAAAGCTGCAAAATTTATGAATGATTTATTTAAAAAAAAATACTTAGCCCAGGTTTAATATTACCCCTAAAATTTAGCCTTGCATTCTTATGATGGTCTCTTGAATGTAAATGATTAAGCGGCTCAGGATATTTAGAATCTTTGCTATAGATGAGTACTTTGCATAATTGAGTACTGTACATTTCAAGAATAGACAAAGACCAATTTAAATCTCTTGTATACCATCCATAGTTTTTGTGTTTCATAGTCATTTGATATCGTCTGGTTAACACATACATATGGCTTATTTCAACCACATTTATTCATATTTGACTGAGCTAATGTGTATTGAAGAAACCTCATGACATTCATGTATCAAATGAATGGAGCAACATTCAGAATATCACTTTTTACTAGAATCTTATAGTGGAAACCCAGGTAACTTCAGGGAGTATAATTTTTAGGAGCTAAGGCATTATGTATCCTCTTGCTTAATAGTGATTGGTCTGAATCACCCACACCTTTTCATCTTCATTATTATACAAGTAAAATTGATCTATTTTAAATGGTGACTTTGTAAGAAAAATTGAAATGTTCAAATTAAAAATCATATCTCTAATGTAGCATTGGAATTAAGTATATTTTGTAGACTATTAAAATTCTTCACCCATACATGCCACATATAACTCTACCCAATTTATTCATATAATCATATAATCATAACATTCAGTTGGCTGAAGTATCATTTTAAATAAATAGTGTTTGCAATTTATTCATATAAATTGTTAGAGTTGGCTCTGACTCATAGCAGCTCTCATAGGGTTTTGAATGACTGTTTTGGGATTGCTTCGGGAGTGGATTGCCAAGTCCTTTTCCCATATTGATATAAATAATAAATCTCAAACTTTAGCTAGCTTGCATTAGACTCACCAGGAAAACTAGATAAAACATTGCTGGGCCATATTCCTAGAATTTCTGATTTAGTAGATCTGAGTGAGGTGTAATAATTAGCATTTCTAATTCCCAGATGATCCTGATGTTGTTGCTGCTACTCCCACAACCACAATTTGATAAACTATTGATATGTTATGTAATATCTTTACAAATTTACAAGAAAGTACATAGAATAATAATAAACACTTGCGTTGTATTATCCTGCCTTAACAAATATTAACTGTTTTGTCACTTTGCTTCCAATCTCCACCTTTTTTTGCAGTATTAGGTGTTTGAACCTAGGGCCTGATGCATGCTAGCCAAGTGCTCTACCACTGAGCTGCACCCTAAGCCCCTTTCTCTAATTTTTTATTTTGAGACAGGGTCTCACTAAGTTGTGCAGGCTACCCTTGACCTCGAACTTGCAGTGCTCTTCTTTCAGCCTCCTGAGTAGCTGGGACCACAGTTGTGTGCCACAGTGCCTGGCTCCCCTTCCTTTTGTTGTTGTTATTAGGTGTATCTGACTCATAGAGACCCTCAGAGGGTTTTCAATGACTGATTGTTTCGAGATTCCTTCGGGAGTGGGCTGCCATGTTCTTCTCCTGTTTGTGCAGTGCTGAGGATTGAACCCCAGTCCTCAGAGAGTGCAGAGCAGCACTCTACCAACTGAGCAAAGAAAGAAAATACTGCAGATGCTGTTAAGTATGTATACCTCTTCCACCAACTGTCTCCTTTCCTTCCTGAGCAGATAACCACTTTCTAGAATGTAATATCCCCATTCTGTGGTTTTTCTATATATGTTAATATTCAAATGAGAAGTCTTTTGCATGTTTGAAAACTGTAAATGACACAGCAAGTATTTTCTGTAATTTCTTTTAGGTACGGGGTGCTGAACCCGGGGACTTGGGTGTACTTTTTGCACACACGTTACCACTGAACTGTCTCTCCAGCCCTTTTTTAAATTTTTTATCTTGAGACAGGGTCTTGCTTAGTTATGCAGGCTGCCTCTGGCCTTGAACCTGCAGTCCTCCTCCCTCCACCTCCTTAGTTGCTGGGATTACAGGTGTTCTTCATCATGCCCAGCCCTTTCTGTAATTTTTATATTATGTTTTTGAGATTTTTTTACCTGCTAATGTATGTTCCCTCATAAACATACAATTATAAGTATAGTGTAATATTTCATTATATAATATTCCACATTTATTTTAGCTGTTCTTTCACTGATACATTTAGGTTGTGACAGGCAGACTAATTGTTATATAACCGTCATTCCTTATTTACCTCCTTGTTCTTTGGGGGCTGTTAGTCCTCCAGGTTTTATGAGTATTCCATCTCTTATGTATACAAGGCAGTTTCTTGGCCCTAGAGGAATGAATGTTGACTGGTCTAAACCAATCATTGGTTTTCTTTTTACCAGTGGATTGGCTTTGGCATGGGCATGCAGTGCAGATCTGATGAAAGATATGTAAGGGAAAATCTGGAAGGGAATCAAAGTAAAATTTTTTCTCCCTAGTTAGGAAGATAGATCTAGCTTCCGATACGATTTTGCAAGAGTGAAGTGAATGTAATAATAGCCATTATCTAGAGGGCAAATCTGAAGGTGATTGCTTAGGTTTTTTATATTGTTACTGTTTCCCAAATACTTTTTACATTGAAGTTTTCTTTGTTTTAACCACTTTGAGTTGAGCCATCTGTTTGCAACCAAAGCATCATGTTACAAGATAGTTCATGCTTTAAAAAATATTTCAATAATGATTCTTTAATTTGTCCACTTGTCTCTAAATTCAGGGATAGATAGAAGTAGAACTTTGGGGTCATAAAATGTGTTCATATTTAGCTTTAGTAAGTGTTAAAGTGCTTCCAAAAATCATTGTATTAGAATCTTCTTACACCCATGGTATAAGATAGTTTCTGTTTCTCTACATTAGCTATTTGTTCAAACATCTGATATTGTCAAATGTTGGTGACAGTATTGTCAGTTTTGCCTGCTAGTGTCTTGGAGTATTATCTAGATTGGCATTGTCTAGATGATCAGTAACCAACTTTCCATTTATATCCTTTGTATAGTTGCCAATGTAATGTTGAAGGTTTTCATGGATTGATTGATTGATTGATTGACAGAGGGTTTCACTATGTAGCCCAGGTTGGCCTCAAACTCAAAATTTTCCTGCCTTAGCCTCTTAAGTGCTGGGATTAGATGTGTGTGCCACTATGCTAGGCTGAAGTTTTTCCTTACTGATGCACATTTTTTATATTCTAGATATGATCTTTTATATACCTGTTTACATACATACATTACAAATATCTTCTAGTGTGCGACTGGTCATAAGCTTTGTTTATGATATTCTTTATTGTAGAGTAAATTTAAAAGAATTTAGTTTAATTAACTCAACCAAATTATTTCTTTATGATATGTGCTTCCTGTGACTTGTCTTGAAAACGTTTTCCTATCCCAAGTTATAAGGGTATTCTCTCTCTCTCTCTCTCTCTCTTTTTTTTTTTTTTTTTTTGGTGGTACTAAGGGTTGAACTCAGGACCTTGTGTTTAACATGCTTTGCAAGTGCTAAACCACGGAGCTGCACCATCAGCCCTTTTTTACTTTTTTGAGACAGTGTCTTGCTAAATTACGCAGACTGCCTCTGGTCTCGAACTTGCGATCCTCTTGCCTCTGCCTCCTGAGCTGCTGGGATTATAGGCATGAGCATCCACGCCCAGCAACTATGATGGTATTCTCTTGTATTTTCTTCTAAAACTTAAGAATTTTCCTTTTCACATAAAGGTCTTTAATCTTTTTAAAATTGACTTTTGTGTATGGTGTGAAGAAGGATCATTTCACAATCAATATTATTGATTTTCTTTAACTCTCCTCCACTTGTTATGTCTGTCCCCATGCCAATTCTATGTTATTTTAGTTAGTTTAGCTTTACAAAAATAACTCTATTATCTTACTGATCTTCCGAATTGTCTTGGTTGTCCTTGGGGTTTTGCGGTTCCACATGAGTTTTTACATTTGCTTGTGAATTCTCACCAAAAAACAAAGAGCTACCAGGATATTGACTGGCATTGATTTAAATTTATGTATGTAACTTGGAAGATTTTATATGTCTTATGTAATGCATCCCATCCTTGTATGTAGGTAGTGTCTCTAGTTTTTGCAGTTCTTCATTGTTTTTTAGTAATGCCATAAATTTTTCCTTTCAATGGTTTCATATGCCTTGTTCTGCTTATATCATGAAACCATATAATTTTGTGCATAATTACATTTTCTAAATTAGTTTTCACTGTGGAGAAATTTTGATTCTTCTTACTAAACTTTCAGGGATGAGGGTGTCCATACTCAGTGGTACTTGTCCTAGATTTAATCCCCAACACCTACATCCCCCCCCAAAAAAAAACCTTAGTTGAAACAGAATGTGTTCAGAAAGTACACAGAGCACAAATGCTATGAATTATCAAAAAGTAAACATTTATGTAACTATGACTTAGATCAGGAAGGAAAACATTACCATACTTTGGAATCCCTACCCTCTGGTCATTTGCCAATTATCCTCTGCCTTCTTTTTGAAAACTAGTTATTATCTTGGTTTAATTTTGCTCATTTTTAACCTTTTAATAGAATTATATAATATGGTTTTCTTTGATCTTTATCACCTTTTGCGCACTCAAATATTTGTGAAATTCATCTTTTATTAATGTTTGAAGCTATAATTTCAATTTCATACCTATATGATATTCCATTGTAAGATTATTCTGTATTATTTACTCTTGTTGTTAAACATTTAGGTTTTTTCAGTTTTGAGCTATGATAATGATTATGTGAACATTCATGTTGATGTCTTTTAGTATTCACATATCTGCAGTTCTTTTGAGTTCATGCCATACTGTAGGATTGCTGTGTGAATGGATATATTTATATTCAACTTTTGACAGAATCTGCCAAGCAGTCTTTTTTTTTAAGGTACCTATTTACATTCTCACTAGCAGTATGTACAAGTTCCAGTTAATTCCGAATACTTGCCTACTTTTTTAATGCTAGTCTTTTATATTTTAGTCATTTTGGTAGAAATATAGTAGTAACTGAATTATGGTTTTAATTTAAATTTTCCTAATGACTCTTGGGATTGAGCCTTTATTCATATGCTGTTTAGTAATTTGGCTACTCTTATGAAGTGCATATTCCAAGATTCCTATCCATTTTTTCATTGGGTTGTTTCATAACTTTGATATTGATTTGTACGAGTTTTCTTTTATAATCCTAATTGTACCTTGTGGTAGTCTTCTCTTAATCTATGGCTTACCTTTTTTTAAATGATGTCTCTTGATGAACAAAAATTCTTACTTTTAATGAATATATATCAGTCTTTTATAATATATATATTTTTTATCTTATCTTGAAAGTCTTAACATTGGTTTCCCAAGTCTTCTAGATCTATACTTTCCAATAGCATTAGCCAGTAACCACATGGGGCAATTGGGCACCTAAAATATGATGCTGTATGTGTAAAATACATGCCTAATTTCAAAGACATAGCATTAAAAAGAATGTAAAATATCTAGGTAATAAATTCCAGGGCTTAGCTAGAATGTAGCATCAAATTAGTTTTACCTGTTTATTCTAGAAATCTTAAAAATGATATAATTTGCTCACATTGTATTTCTAGTTTCTAGAAATGTGTTAGCCTGCAGCCATAGGCCTGTGGCATCTGATCCTGTCAGATCTCAGAAGCTAAGCAGGGTCGGACCTGGTTAGTACCTGGATGGGAGACCACCTGGGAACACCAGAAGCTGTAGGCTTGGGAGAAGGACCTGGCAACCCCCTCCCAAACATCAGTCTGCCATTGAAAACCCTGTGAACAGCAGAGAAGCACTGACAGTAGTGTTTCCCCTATTGTACAGAGGGTTGCTATGAGTCGGCCACGGACTCAACGGCACCTAACAACAACAACAACAACAAATGTGTTATCCAGTAGAACTTTCTGTAATGATAGACATGTTCTGTATCTGCACTATCCAAGATGGTAGATATTAGTGACATGTGGACATTGTGCTTTAACTTGTGGCTAGGGTGACTGAAAAGCTGAATTTTAATTTAGTTAATTCAAATTTAAATATTCATGTGGCAATGGACAACACACTTCTGAATACTTTATTGTTTTATGATTGCTTCTGATCTCAGAGATAGGCTTGCAATCTATCTGTAATTGATTTTTGTGTATGGTATGAGGTAGGAGGTCAAGGAATTTTTTATTTTATTTTATTTTATTTTTCTCCCTTCTGTATGGAAGTCTAATTGACCAGGCACCAAGGAAAATAGTATCCTTTCCTGCTTTTAGATGTTCCTTTGTTCCTTTGGTCTACTTGTTCTTGTACCAGATATCACACTGTCTTCAGTAGAATAAATGCTCCTATTTGTTTACTTCTCAAGAATGTCCTGACCATTCTTCACCCTTTCTATTTCCTCATAATTATTAAAGATGGCTTAATTTTTTCTTTTTTTTCTTTCTTTCTGTCTTTTTTTTTTTTTTTTTGAACCCAGGGCCTCATGCTTGCATGCTTTGCAAGTGCCATACCACTGAGCTATACCCCAAGTCCATTTTTAAAAATTTTTTTTATTTTGAGACAGGGTCTTACTAAATTATGCAGACTGCCTCTGGTTTCGAACTTGTGATCCTCCTGCCTCCGCCTCCCAAATTGCTTGGGATTATAGGCATGAGCCACCATGCCCAGCAAAGATAGTTTATTAATTTTTATAAAATAATCTCTAGGATTTAAACTGGGATTGTTTTGTATCTATAGGCTATCCATTCAAAGCATGATATAGCCATTCATTTAGTTATGTCTTTAATTTTTCTCAATAATGTGTTTTCTTTTTCTACATAAAAGTGTTGAACATTTTGGGTTAGATTTACTCCTAGCCATTTGATCATATAAATGGTATTGTTTACTGATTTTATTCTCTAATTATTTCTGGTATATAGATATACAGTTGATTTTAAATTATTCTTATGTCCAACAGCTGTATGAAATTAACTCATTCTTATAAATTCTTTTAGGTTTTCTACATACCTAGTTCTATGCTTCATGAGTAATGATGATTTTATTTTTTTTCTGATTATTTTATTTCATTTTGTTTTATTTATTTATTGATCAGCATCTCACTGTGTAACCCCGGCTGTCCTCAAACTCAGTGATCCTCCTGCCTCAGTCTCCTGAATGCTAGAATTATAGATGTGCATCATCACTCAGCTTTTTTTTTCTGACTCTTGTACATTTTATTGTTTTATTCTTCCTGTATTATTCCGACCAGGACCTCATTTTATAGGATCTGCCAAGTTTTTGTGAAGGACTAGATAGGAAGGAAGCAAATTACCTGTGTATAAATGCATATAGATTCTTTGGTGTTTTACTTAAAGGAAGTCAGAGAATTCTTTTTGAGTCTTAAGCAATTTGTATTAATTTGAAGAACTGTACTTGATTATAGGGAAAAGGGCCATTTTTATAGGGATTTGGAGAGTGAAAGAAATGAGGTAAAACATTTGCTTAGTAGATTGGCAAATGCAAGAGAGTTTGATTATTTTGATTGTGCCTACGTATAAACTAATGGTTCTGTCTCTTTAAATCCCTTTAGGAAAAATAGAAATGAAGGTACATATGCACACAAAATTTTGCCTCATTTGTTTGCTGACATTTATTTTCCATCATTGCAACCATTGCCATGAAGAACATGACCATGGCCCTGAAGAGCTTCACAGACATCATCGTGGAATGACAGAATCGGAGCCAAGCAAATTTTCAGTGCAGGATGCTGAAAATGAAAAAAAATACTATATTGAAAAACTTTTTGACCGTTATGGTGAAAATGGAAGATTATCATTTTTTGGTCTGGAGAAACTTTTAACAAACTTGGGCCTTGGAGAGATAAAAGTTGTTGAGATTAATCATGAGGATCTTGGCCACGATCATGTTTCTCACTTAGATATTTTGGCAGTCCAAGAGGGAAAGCATTTTCATTCACATAACCGCCAGCATTCCCATAATCATTTAAATTCAGAAAATCAAACTGTGACCAGTGTATCGACAAAAAGAAACCATAAATGTGATCCAGAGAAAGAGACAGTTGAAGTGTCTGTAAAATCTGATGATAAACATATGCATGACCATAATCATCGCTTACATCATCATCATCGTTTGCATCATCACCTTGATCATAATACTACTCGCCATGTTCATAATGATTCCATTACCCACAGTGAGCATGGAGAGCCTAGTCATGGACCTTCAACAGAGACCAATAAAACACAAGAACAATCTGAAGTTAAGGCACCAAAAGGAAGGAAGAAGAATAAAGGGAAGAAAATAAATGAAAACTCTGAGGTTATTACACCAGGTTTCCTCCCTAGCCTTGATCAGGGTGAACAGTATGAGCATAATCGGGTCCACAAACCTGATCGTGTACATAACCCAGGTCATTCTCATGTGCATCTTCCAGAACATAATGGTCATGATCGTGGTCATGGACACCAAGATCTTGATCCTGATAATGAAGGTGAACTTCGACATACTAGAAAACGAGAAGCGCCACATGTTAAAAAAAGTGCAATTTATTCAGCTGCTAGTCACAAAGATCATAATGAAGATGACCGTCAACATGAAGTAAGTATGAAAAGATGCCTGATGGTTGCTCAGTAGTTCTCAGATAGTTGTGAAACAGTTTAGATAAAGGTAAGGCTAACAGAAGAACAGTCATCCCTAAACTTCCGTATGTTTGTATGTGATAAGAACATCACATAACATTCCTGACAAAAAAAAAATTAAGGAATCAAAATCAGTACGACGATTGTTTTATCTGAGTTTTATTTCTTTTATTCTGAAACTTGGATTCCTCAAATGTAAATGTTTAAATGTTGTTCAAAAATATATTCTTTAATTCTTCATTTTACTATGTTGCTTGTGAATTATTTGACTCCCTTAGTTACTTTTCACTGTTAATACCAGTAGCTGCCTTTAAGTTATTTGAAAATTAAACTTTTTTTGTTGTTCAACCTCTTGGGAAATAGCTAGAAAATTTTTTTTTCATAATTACTGTTTTATTGAATTAATTTTTTTTTTTTTTTTGGTATTTGGGGATTGAACCCAGGGTCTTGTGCATACTTCACAAGTGCTCTACCACTGAGCTGTACCCCCAGTCCATTTTTAATTTTTTATTTTGAGTCAGTGTCTCACTAAGTTACACAGGCTACCTCTGGCCTCGAGCTCACAATCCGTCTGCCTCAGCCTCCCAAACCACTGGGATTACAGGAATGCTTCACTGTGCCAGGCTGAAATAACTTTAAATGGTTCCCAGTCGTTGTACAAAGTTAGGTATTTTGTACATGTGCTATGCTGTTTTCTCTATTACTTTATGATAAAGCCTGTTTTCTCATGATACTGGCTTTTTCTCTGGCCTTTGACACACTTAAGGTAAATGCAAAAAGGTATAATAGGAAGCTCTAGTAGTAGTAGGATGATCTTTTTCCTCCTAAATTTTCATACTCTTCAATTTAATTGGCTCATTCCTGACTTTTTTTAAAAACTATTTACCTTAAGTACATTTGTTCTTGTTTCATTAATGGTATACCAGCACTCCTACTCTGATTTTTAGCACTTTTACTACAGTTTAGAAAAAATTGTTGAATTTCTCTATTATTCATATGAATAGAAAGAAGCACCATCAGATGTGGAAAAGGACCTTACCCTGTGCAATTTTTGTCACTATCATTGAGATATGTTTTGCAATTACGTTAATAACTTCATAACTCTTTCCTGGCTAAATCATCAGGTATTTGGTTATTAGCGGTTATAAACACTAATTTTAAAGTAACATATATTAAGATCATAGTGTGACTTTAAAGTGTGCATTTAATATTATGAATAAGAGTCTAGAGTCTTGGTGATAATAACTAGATCTTATTATTCATGTTTACTCTTTGTATCAGACCTAGGAGGACTGCATCGTAAGTCTTGTTATTGGTATCCTCAGGTCTGATGCATATTGGGAATTCTCTTAGGATTTCTGAAAATGTATGCATTGAATAGGGTAGTAGTTCATAGAATTTAAGAACTGAGAAGAATCAATTTTGTGTGTTTGTAGGTTTTTACTTTGTTTTTTGGTGTTTTTTTTTTTTGTGCATAGATAAAATCAGGTAATGAGATTGCAGGTCTGTAAATAAATGTGTAACCAGAGTGGATATATGTGACAAAGGGACAGGACCATTTCCTGTAGATAATTCATTTTTACTGTATGATGGATCCAAGCTTTGCTTTTTAAAATGGATAAAGCTGCTTTTTTATTTTGTATTTTTATTTATGTATTTGTTTTGGGGGGTGGGGAGAGAAAGAAAGAGAGAGAGAGAGATTAAAGCCAGGGCCTCATACATGCTAGATAAGTGCCCTACCATTAAGCTACATCCTCAACCCCTGCCTTTTTTTTTTAATCTTCCAATTTTATCTCCCTCAACTCACATTGGACTAGAACTTCCCAATATGATATTCTTCTCTTTTTAATGGAATTTTTTTTTTCCTGTGCTAAGGATCGAATGTAGGGCCTTGCACGAGCCAAACAGGCACTACCACTGAGCTATATCCCTAGGCCCCATAGAGCATTCTTGTGGAATGCTTTTGGAAGTGAAAATGTCTGTATTATGAATTTCAAGTCACTGATGATTGCAGTTTGGTAGGGAAATGATTTTCCTCCTCATCCCAAAAGATCTTAGGGATACAGTAGTAGTTCAGTGTTTTTCATGTGTTGGAGAAGATTAGAAAAAGTTTTGAGTAATCTAGTTGAATGTATCCCTATCATAAGTTTTTATTTAAATTCCTATAAAAAGTTTGATTTCTTTTAGATATCTGTGTATTATGTTATTTTAAGTGACTTTTAGAATATTTTATTATGCAATAACTTTTTCCTGTGTAATTTTTTAAAAGACATGCTTTTACTTAATTTGTTTTATCAATTTCCTTGCAGTGTCTGAACGTCACTCAGTTGTTAAAATACTATGGTCATGGTGCCAACTCTCCCATCTCACCTGATCTCTTTACGTATCTTTGCCCTGCATTGCTGTATCAGATCGACAGCAGACTTTGTATTGAGCATTTTGACAAACTTTTAGTTGAAGATTTAAATAAGGATAAAAATGTGGTACCTGAAGATAAGGCAAATATAGGGGCATCAGGTAAGAGAGATTTAAAGTTTTTCTCCTTAAAATACTGCCTATACTTATATTTTAAACTTAAATGAATTAGAAAGGAAGCCAAATTGTTGGCTTCCTTTTAGTGTTAGACTTTAGTATGTTTCGATCAGGTTTAGATATGCATGTTTAAAAAATATTAGGGGGAGGCAGGAGGCACAATACATTTTATTTACCTCTGGCTTTATGGAGGAATGTTTTGCTGTGGATAGAGAACTAAACTAAAAGGGAAATATTAGTTTTTGATAAATGGATCCATGTGATGAGCAAATGAAAATAATGGGGCCCCTAATTAAAACTGTTCGATGTTATGATTCCTTAACCTTTAGCAAGGTTGGGGCCTCTGGATGAAAAGCAAAATCGAGGGAGAGCAACAAAGGGGAGAGGTAAAAAGGAGGTGAATAAGATCAAAGTGTACAATATAATTGTATAAAAATGTCATAATGGAGCCCATTATATTGTATGCTAATTCAAATTTTAAAAAAAGAAAAGATTTTTATATTTTCAAAGAAGTGGAATGGGAAGCTGGTACGGTTAAACTCCAGGAATGTGTCAGAAATTCCAGGTGATTGACATATGAACTTCCATCATGGTTACTTCCACAGAGCTTCAACTAGAATAAAAACAATGCTATTTTAAACTTAACTTTTTTTTCATCATATCCAGTTGACTAGATAGCTCCACTATGGTGTTCACAGGTACTTCCCTGTTAATGTTTCAAAACTTCTCCTACATGAAAATTTGGATCTCTTTATTGGATCCCACGTGCCATTACAAATCATTCTTTCCATAGAATCTGGAACTCTGCCTTTGTTTTCCTAAGTTTTTCTTTTCATTTTTCTCCTTGTATAATCAGTTAAGAAATTCAGTTGAATCTATCTCTTACATATTTTCTAACACTAACCTTAGTTCATGTTCATCTTGCTTTTTGGTTTGGATTGCTGAGGTAACTTTATTACCACCTTCTTGGCCTATATTCTTGTGAGCTTTGCAGTTCATTCCTTTGTACTTAAACTAGATTTTTAAATGTGAACGAGAACCTCTGATAAAGTTTTTTTAAAATAGTGATAGCTAAATTTAGTTAATACATTTTTATTTTATTTACTTGATGAGCACATATTGTAGGCAATGTTCTAAACTCTATTCATTTACTCCTCACAGCTGTCTTATGGAATAGACAATCTTATTCTTCCCAAATAACATTCCTAAGATGTCAGAGCTATTATGTAGCACTGAGATTCAAAACTCTGTAGTTTAACTATGTTGCTGTTTATGCTATGTGCTGAATATTTCATATGCATTTTTTCTCTAAATTTCAGCAGTAATCCTGTGGAAGATAATTTGTGATTTTTTTCTTTTTTTAGATAAGGAAACTGAGACATAGAGAAGTAACTTGCCCACAATTCTCAATCCTAATATATGACAGAGCCCACAAACCCCAAGATTTATCTGATAAAACCTCTGGGCAGCTAATATCTATGCCATTATCTTCTAAATGTAGCTAACTCTGATGGTTTTTGTCATGTATCTTTACACTATTTCATACATTTCATGGCATGTCTAATATTTTACATCTCTGAGAGCATGGATTTGATGTAATGTGTTAGTTATATTTTTCCTGTCATGCATAACTACCTCATGCTATATGGTCTTAAAGTTCAGAATCCTTTACCTGGCCCATAGGCTTTCCATAATACCTCAACTGCCTCCTGCCTCGCTGTGTTTGTATCCTTTTCCCTCACCATTCATTTCTCTCCTTTCTTAGCTTATAACCTTAATAAACCACTGACAATAGATTATTCTATATTCCTCTCATTCTTCTCTGCCTGTTTGCTATGCTTCAAAGATTCATCCCAGGCACTGGATTCTCTGGGCTATCTTACTAGCCATCCCAGGCTTAATCAAGTTCCATTCCTTGACCCACTTACATATCTCTCATAGCACAGACCTTGGGGAATCTTAATTATTGGATTAATGTGTTTCTGTTGAACTTTAGCTGCTTAAAGACAGCAACTGGGGCTTTCATCTCTTTATCTCTAGTTCCTTAGATAAAGAGAACTTATGAAGCAAGCCTCACATTGATTGAATAAATAAATTGCTTCATATTTCAGTTATGATATAGGAAAGACACTTGTTCAAAATGTGGCTTTGAAGATCATTGAATATATCAATCAGCCTAGCAAATGCTGATCATAATAAAATGTTCTCAAAACAAGTAGAATTTTCATGAACTACTTCACCATATACAAAACCATGATGGAATTACTGTGGATTTAAAATAATGAACATCGTTTGGATTGAAATGCTCAAGATGTACTGATTCTAAAGGATAGTAATTAAAATGACTAAGATGATTTATATGAATATGAACTTAAAAACTGAATTCTGCCAAGCTACCAGATTGAAAGGGCAGAATTTTCAAAAATTTTATAGTGTGGGGATAAAGTAGATATGTTTAGAAATACCAGATTCTAGTGTGTAAGAATTTTATTTGGGAAAGATATTTCTTAAAACTTTTAAAAGAGTTCAAATAAAAGGAAACACTGTCATTATCTAACAAGGTAAGTCTCCTCAGCACCTCTATTTCTATTTTTGGTTAATATTTTTTAGGAGGAAAATAACTTTAGACTAGATAAATTAATTGTAATACTTACTGGGACCTGAATCTTTTTTAATTAAATACTTTTACAAGGATATTTCATTCATTCATTTACTTATTCATTCATTCATTCCTAAGTTGGGTTCTTGCTATTTTGCCTAGGCTGGCCTCAAACTGTTGGGCTCAAGCATTCCTACTACTTCAGCCTCTTGAGTAGTTGGTACCAGAGGCATGCACCATTGCACCTGGATCATTTAATTTATTAAATCCACAAGATAGGCAATTTTATTTGCTTCAGTTTGGTGAGGAAGAGAAGGCCTAGAGAAGTTATGTAACTTGCCTAAGATCACATACCTGTCAGAGCTGCAATGTATACCATAGAGATTCTCCATCCAAAGCTTATAGCCACTGTTCTCTATTGCTGTACTTTCTGTTCTACTGCCTCCTCTAAAAAATTTCAGTTGTTTTCATGTCAGTTGTGTATTGTGACTTTCAATTAGAGTTGTCTATGTTATAATATTGCCATAATCCATATATTATAATGCAGCTGTTGACAGATGCTTAAATGAAGTAGTATTGGAAGTTACAATTTATTTAATCTGAAAAGCCTTAGAGGAATTGTACTTGTTTTGAGAACAAGTATGTTACTAATAGTGAATATTGATTAGTTGCTTGCAGATAGCAATTAGCATTGTCAGAAATGCAGCTTGAATTAATTATGTCCTGATAGATGTTAATAATTGTTAGAATGCTCTGCCAGTAATTATTTTTAATGACTGCTGCACCATTAAGAAAGGTTAACTTGTTATATATAAATCTCCCATAGTGACACAACTACTACCTCATTAACTTTGTTCAAAGATTGCTGTAAACCAAGTATGCTATGTACTGTGCATGGTAGAAATCGTTTGTTTCACAAGATTGGCTCATTTAGTCATAGAGTTGACCCTAGCTTAATTACCAAGGGGGCTTGTGAATAGGCCACTAAGCATTTTCTGCCAATTAAAATGCTGAAACAGTGTAGAAAACTGCCATCTTGCACATGCTTTGCACCAAGTTAATTAGAAAGTTTCCACAGATGAGTACTTCTTTTAAAAAGAATGCATTTTCTCTCTTCATAATGAGAAAGGGAGTTGGTGAATAACTAAGCTTGAAGACCTTTAACATTTTAAGCGACATAATTTGTAGAGTAAGTGAAGCTTGTTTCAGACAGTGCTTTTTAATGCATATGGTATCTTGGGTACAAATAAAGAAAACACTTTCTAGTTGTATTTAATAGTTACCATACTGTTAGTTTGGTATAAGTTTTTAAAAACATACCTTTCCAGTGGTGTTTTGTTTTGCTTTATAACAAATAAATTGTGATGGAAAAAAACAGTAATTTGGTAAGAAATCAAAATAATTACCTGCATTCCTTTTTTTCCTATACCTAGGAGATTAGGAAAGGTTTATATGGGCTTAAATGTAAATGTTATAAATTGTAAAAGTAAGTAAATAGCATGGGAAAGTATTTAAAATACAATAAATTCAAAATAGCTTCCCAGTTCTAATAGATCAGAATGGTTATTTTCTTTGCAGAACATTAACAAGTTGTTAGAAGAGTGGACAATCACATCTGTTGTGCCAAAACACTGAAATTATATTTCTAAGAATTTAAGCTGAGTGCCTTTGTGCATGCCTATAATCCCAGTGATTCAGGAGGCCTATGCAAGAGGTGAGGCTGGGATTTAGCTCAGTTGGTAGAGCGCTGCACTGCAGTCTGAGGTCCCAAGTTCAATTCCCAGCACCACAAAAATGGGAGAAGGACCTGGCAATCCACTCCCAAGGCAATCCCAAAAAAACAGCCATTGAAAACCCTATGAGGGTCACTATGAGTTGGATACCGACTTGAAGGCACCTAACAACAACAACAACAACAACAATGCAAGAAGTACTCTGGTTCATGGCTAGAGCAGCCAGCAGAAGTTAGCGGGACTGTGTCTCAAAATTAAAAAGTAAAATAAATAAAGGTCTGGGAGTGCACCTCTTATTATGAGAGCTTGCCTCGTATGTGCAAAGCCCTGGGTTCTGCCCATGGTACTGAAAAAAATTAAAATTAAAAATTAGAAGTAAATACTTGAGACTAAATAAATGTTTATAATAACATACACATGGGGGAAAGGTTGGACTGTTTTGCTAATGAAATAATTATCTGGGAATGGTGAATTGTAGAAAATATCTGGAAATATTGTGATTGTGCCTTATTCTTTTAAGACTGGCAAGAATAACTGGTAATCATGTTAGATGGGAAATAATCTTACTGCTCAAGTATAATATTTACATAACATTGAAGAAAGTATGTTCTGATAATGTTATGTAGTTACAAGTTTTGGTAATACTCTTGTCTCTGCTTTTATCATAATTAGCTCCAATTTTGAAAGATTGCCATTTAAGACTGCCATTTTCACTAAGTATTCCTTCTTACTTTCGTGTGTAATTATACTTAATTTTTCTTATAGATCTTTTTTTCTGTGAAACCATCTTTATGAGATAAATACATAAGAATAAAACACTTGGCCTAGGATTCTCTGAAAGTACTATTTTTTGTGGAGAAAACAGTAGTTTAAAGAGATAGAAGACTTTGTGTTTAGTGTACCCCAACCCTGGGATCAAACCCACGGCCTTGTACATGCTTGGCAAACCCTCTCCCACTGAGCTAGCTCCTGGGTTTAGTTTTGACTTTGCAATTTTAATCAATTTAACTTTTCAGAAATTGTGGTAAATATATATATATAATATCAAAATAGCTGTTTTAACAATTTTTTTCTATTTTTTTTTTTTACTATGGTAAAATACACATGACATAAAGTTTGATTGTTGTTAGGTGCTGTTGAGTTGGGTCCAACTCCTAGCGACCCTCATAGGGATTTCAATGGATGATTTTGGGGAGATTTTTTTTTTTTTTTTTGGAGTAGGTTGCCACATCTTTCTTCTGTAATGTTTATGATATTAAACATTATTAAGTATATATAGTTCAGTATTGAATACATTTAGGATGTTATGCAGTTATCACCACTATTCCCATAATTCTTTTCATCTTGAAAAACTGAGACTTTATACCCATTAAACAATAACTCCCCATTTATCCCAGGCCCTAGACCCTGGCAAGCCATCTCTATGTCTGTCTCTATAATTTTGACTACCTCATATAAGTGGAATCATAGTGCACATGGGGTGTATGTATATGTATATCGGTGCATGTGTGTGTGTCTGGCTTATTTCACTTAGTATAATGTCCTCAAGTTTCATTCATCAAATTTCTTTTTAAGGCTGAGTAATACTCTGTTGTATGTATATACCACATGGACACATGAATTGCTTTCACTTAGCTCCTGTGATATATGGGTGTGTAAACATCTCCTTGAGATCCTCTTTCCATTTCCTTTGGGTATATACCCAGATGTGAAATAGCTTATTCGTATGGTAATTCTATTTTTCATTTTTTTGAGGAACCACCATATAGTTTCCCACAGTCTACAAGGGTCCCAGTTTATCCACATCCTTCCCAACCCTTGTTATGTCTGATTTGCATTTTCATAATCACTGATGATGGGTAGGGTTTAGCTCAGTTGGTAGAGTATTGCTCTACACTCTCTGATGCCCTGGGTTCGATCCCCAGCACTACAAATATGAGAGAAGGACATGGCAACCCACTCCTGAAATAATCCCAAAACAGCCATCAAACCCTATGAAGGTCACCGTGAGACAGACCTAACTCTGCAACAATAACAATCTAACAACAATAATCGGTGATGGTTATCAATGTTCATAAGTTTCTTGGACATTTGTATATCTTCTTTGGAGAATTGTCTATTGAAGTTTACCCAATTTTGAATGGGGTTCTTTTGTTGTTGAATTTTAGGAATTCTGTATATTCTAAATCTTAATCCCTTATCCGATATATGATTTGCAGATATTTTCATCCATTCTATAGATTGCCTTTTGATTTGTTGACATTGTCTTTTGATGCACAAATTTAAAAGTTTTTCATGAAATCCAACTTTTCTATTTTTTTCTTTTATCGCCTGTGCTGTTGGTGTCATATATAAGAAATCACTGCCAAATATATTTCTGGGGAGATATTGCTCCATGTTTTCTTCTAAGAGTTTAGTAGTTTTAGATCTTATATATAATTTAGGTCTTTGTTCTATTTTGAATTAATTTTTCTATTTGATGTTAAGTAAGTATATAACTCCATTCTTTTGTGTGTGGATTTCCAATTTCTCTGGCACAATTTGGTGAAAGGACTGTTCTTTCCCCCGTTGAATGGTGTGGGTAGCCTTGTCAAAAACCATTTTGCCATATATGTGAGGGTTTATTTCTGG
The DNA here is from genome assembly GCA_007922755.1 of Pedetes capensis. Lineage (NCBI taxonomy): Eukaryota > Metazoa > Chordata > Mammalia > Rodentia > Pedetidae > Pedetes > Pedetes capensis. The sequence goes on from VMDO01006791.1 coordinate 31,151, forward strand.
GCTCTCTGTTCTAACCCATTGGTCTGTCTATGTGCTAGTATTGTACTGTTGATTAATGTAGCCTTGTAGTAAGTTTTGGTATCAGGAAGTGTGACTTCTCCAAATTTGTCTCTTCTTTGTCAAGATTGTTTTGGCTATTTGAGATCCCATGTAATTTCATATGAACTTTAGGATGGATTTTTCTGTATCTGAAAAAAAAATGTGACTGAGACTTTCAGAGAATTTACATTGAACCTGTATTCCACTTTGGGTAGCATTAACATCTTAATAATATCACATCTTCCAGTTTATGAACTTAGGACATATTTCCGCTTATTTGCCATCTTGAATTTCTTTCAGTAAATTTTTATACTTTTCATTGTACAAGTTTCTCATCTACTTGGTTAATTACTGTGTATTTTAATATTGTTTGGTACTATTTTAAATAGAATTTTTTGAAAACTTCTTTTCCATTACTAGTATGTAGAAATGCAACCAGTATTTTTGTGTTGATTTTGTACTGTACTATGAATTCATTTATTCTAATGGTTTTTGTGTGGAATCTAGGGTTTTATATACAGAAGAACATATATATAAACTGATAAAATTTTACTTCCTTTATAATTTGGCTGCATTTTATTTATTGCCTAACTGCTTTCAGTAGGACTTCTAGTAATATGTTGAATAGTAGTAAAGGCAGATATCCTTGCTATGTTCCTAATTTTGGAGGAAAGGCTTTTATAATCTTCTCGCCATTGAGTATGATGGTCACTGTGGATCACTCATATGATTTCTATTAAAGTGTAGTGTTCTTCCTTTCCTAATTCATTGAATATTTTTTATCATAAAAGTATTGAATTTTGTCAAATTTCTTTTTTACCTCAATTGAGATGTCTTGTATTTTCTTCATTCTGTTAATATGGATCTTCCTTGCATTGCAGGAATAAGTCCCACGTGGTCTTGGTTAACAATCTTTTAAAAATGCTAATGAATCAGTTTGCTAACTTGTTGAGAATTTTTGCATTTATGTTCATATGGGATATTGGTCTCCAGTTTTCTTGTAGTGTCTTTTATCTTACTTTGATATCAGGGTAATGTTGGCCTCATAGAATGAATTCCAAAGTGTTCTCTCCTTTTTAATTTTCTTGGGAAGAGTTTAACGATAGGTATTAGTTGTTTAAATGTTTGGTATAATTCATCAGTGAACAATCAGATCCAAGACTTTTCTTTGCTGGGAGAGTTTTGATTTACTGATTCAATTATCTTACTAGTTACAAGTCTTGTTACATACTCCGTTTCCTTATTATTTAACCTTGGTAGATTGTTTCCAAGATTTTGTCTGTTTCATCTATGTTATCTGGTTTGCTGGTGTACATTTGTTCCTAGTACCCTCTTTTGGGCTGGGATTTAGCTCAGTTGGTAGAGCGCTGCGCTGCAGTCTCTGAGGTCTTGAGTTCAATTCCCAGCACCGCAAAAATGGAAGAAGAGCCTGGCAATCCACTCCCAAGGCAATCCCGACACAGTCGCCATTGAAAACCCTAGGACGGTCGCTATGAGTCAGATACCGACTCGATGGCACCTAACAACAACAACAATAACCCTCTTTTAGTCTTTAAAATTATTTTATAATGAGTAATAAGGTCTCCATTTTCATTAACTTCAGTACTTTGAATCTTCTCTCTCTTTGTCTTAGCCCATATTAGTCCATCTAGTTAATAGCTTGTCAATTTTCCAATCTTTTAAAAGTACCAAATTTTGGTTTCATTGATTTTCTTCTTTTTATCTGTCTCTACTATGTTGTTGTTAGGTGCCATCAGGTGGGTTCTGACTCATACCAAGCCTATGTATAGCAGAAAGAAACACTACCTGACACTGTGCCATATACACGATTTGTTTTTATGTTTGAACTCAATGTTGTAGCCAATATGTATCTTCTTATTTTGAATAGTACCACATCAGCAAAAGGAGGCCCCAGGAGATTTACTCCATTCTCATCATTAAGGTTGACTCTACTTTGAGGAGGCAACATTTCCCCAGTCATTTCTTGAATGCATTCCAGCCTAAAGGGCTCATTTTCTAGCACTATATTTGTCAATGCTTCTCTGCTATTCCTAGGGTTTTCAATGGCTAATTGTTTTGGGAGTGGACTGCCAGGTCCTTCTCCCTAGTCCATCTTGGTCTGGAAGCTCAGCTGAAATCTGTCCACCGTGGGTGGCCCTGCTGGTATCTGAAATACTGGTGGCATAGCTTTCAGCATCACAGCAACACGCACACCCCCACAGCATAACAAGCTGACACACTCTGCTGTAATCTTTATTGTTTATTTCCTTCTGCTAGTTTTGGGCTATCTTGTTCTCTTTCTAGTCCAATGTTGAGGTTTTGGGTTGGGGTCTTATTTTTAGCATAAGCATTTATTGCTGTGAATTTTCTTCTTAGCATTGCTTTAGCTGCATCCCATAAGTTTTGGTTGTGTCTTCATTTTCATTTGTGTCATGTTTTTTCTAATTTCCTTTGTGATTTCTTCTTTGATCCATTTTGTAAAAAGAATACATTGTTTACCAGTTGCACAAATATGTGACTTTTCCACCTTTACTCCTGTAGTTGATTTACAACTTTATCCCATTTCGGTCATGAAAGATACTTTTTATTACATCTGTTTTATAAAAAAATCTATTGAGACTTTGTGACTTAACGTGACCTATCTTGGAAAGTATCCTATGTGTACAGAAGACTATATATGTTGATATTGTTGGGGTAGAGTGTTCTCCATATGTCTGTTAGATACCATTGGTTTGTTGTGGTGTTTAAGTCTTGGATTTCTTTGCTTATCTCCTGTGTGATTGTTCTATCCATTACCAAGAGTGAGATATCAATGGTTCCAACTATTACTATGTTTGTTAGGTGCCGTCGAGTCAGTATCCGACTCATAGCGACCCTCATAGGGTTTTCAATGGCTGAGTGCTTCGAGATTGCCTTGGGAGTGGATTGCCAGGTCCTTCTCCCATTTTTGCGGTGCTGGGAATTGAACTCAGGGCCTCAGAGACTGCAGCGCAGTGCTCTACCCACTGAGCTAAATCCCAGCCCAACTATTATTATATCTATTTCTCCTTTCAGTTCTTCCAGTTTTTGCTTTGTATGTTTTGATGTTCTGTTATTAGGTGAGTAAATGTTTGTAATTGTTTTATCCCTTTGTTGTATTGAACTTGTCAATATATACTGTCTGCTTTGTCTCTTTTAATCTTTTTTTGATTTAAAAGTCAATGGGGTCCGATGTTAGTATAGCCACCCCTGTTCGTTTTTGGTTACTGTTTGCATTGTTGTTGTTGTTAGGTGCCCTCGAGTCGGTATCCGACTCATAGTGACCCTACGTACAACAGGCAAAACACTATTGTCAGTGCTTCTCTACTGTTCATGGGGTTTTCAATGGCATATTGATTATTGGGAGCGGGTTGCCAGGTCCTTCTCCCAACTGTTTGCGTGGGATATCTTTTCTCCTTTTCTCTTTCAACAAATTTTTGTTTATGATATAAATTAAGTCTCTTCTATACAGAATATGAGCTGAGATTTAGGTCAGTTGTTAGAGTGCCACTCTGCAGTCTCTGAGGTCCAGGGTTCTATTCCCAACTCCTGCAAAAATGGGAAAACGATGTGGCAGTCCACTCTCGAGGCAATCCTAAAATAATCAGCCACTGAAAACTCTATGAGGGTCATTATGAGTTGGACACAGCTCAACAGCACCTAACAACAACAACAACAACAACAACAACAACAACAACATGCAGTATATAATTGAATCATGTTTTTTATCCACTCTGTCAATCTCTACTTTTTGATTGGAGAATTTAATTCATTTTTACTTGAAGTAATGATGATAACAAAAGTTTTATTTCTGTCATTTTACTATTTGATTTCTTTATACCTTACATCTTTTTGGTCTCTATTTCTTGTATTACTATCTTCAGTTGTGTTTAATTTTTCATAGTGAAATGCCTTTCTCATTTTTTTGTATATATTCTATAGCAGTTTTCTTGTGATTATTGTGGGCATTAGATTTAACCCAAAGTTGTTGATGTCACACAATTATATCCTTATACATTTTGTGTCACTTATTATTAACATGAACTAGTAATTCATTTAAATCCATTAGTTCCTTCCATTATCTAGAAAACAAAATATGGAGTTACAAAGCAAAGTTTCAGTAGTACTAGCTTTCAGACTAATAATGTTTTCTTTTTATCTGCTTTTTTGTTTGTTTTTGTTGTTGAGTGGTTTTCTTTCTTTCTTTCTTTTTTCTTCTTTTTTTTTTTCTTCTTTTGTTTTTTTTTTTTGGGGTCTGGTTGGTTTTGAGATAGGGGTCTCCCTATGTTGCTCAGTCTGGACTTGAACTCCTACAATCAAGCAGTTTTTCTATCAGCCTCCTGAGTAGCTAAGAGTATAGGTGCTCACCACGACACTCAACCAAGATTAGTGTAAATCTCTGTGTGTGTGTGTATATGTATACATTTATGTATATACATGCATATATTTAAGTAGTCTCTAAAGTCATGTAGAAAACAGTTAAAAATTGTTGTTATAATAATACTAGTTTTTATAATTGCCCATGAATTTAATGAGATTTTTTCCTACATGGGGCTTTGAATTCTTTTACCTTGAAGCATTCCACTTTGCTTGTTCTTCTTGAGGTAGATTGGGCTTTTCAGGTCCTAAAATAGCATTAATCAAAGTTCCTATTTGTATAGGAATTCTTTCATTATATACTAATCATTTAAATTTAGGAAGAATTATTTCTCATCCGAATTACTTTCTAAAGTCCAATTGTGATAACTATTTTCCATATAAACTTTCATACATAATGTAAGAGTTTACTGCGGCTATATTTGCCTTCTAAATGGACATTGACAACCAATAGTCATTTCTCACTTTGATCTAGCACATCTACTCCTGATTTTGTTTTATTATATAAAGCCTTCATTTCAGGTTTATACTTTTTCTTCATTAGTACCAGAATGCTAATGCCTAGATGATACCACTATGACAGCTTTGATGATTTTTTTTGGTGACATGTAAAAGCAGTGTCATAGCAGCATGATATTCATCACAATGCAGAGTTTGTAGATCAAATTCTTGCTGGTAAAAGCTCAGGAGAGATTTTTTTCTTGGCCTGGATAAATTAGCTTTTGCTTTTACAACTCATTCACCAGTTCAGTTGAACTAAAGCAGTTGTCTCCCGTAGTGTGGCAATTCAAATTTTGAATTGGTTTAGCTAACCAAAGCACTAATTGAGTATGTTTGCTGAGACTCAGATGTTGATCCAGACTTTGCCATCAGAATGTTTTCTGCAACATAAATAAGCATTGAAACAATAGCTAGTTTTTGCACCTGCTAAAATCAGAATTTTTATGCAGTATATATTGGGTTTCTTAGGCATAAATATTCTGAAACTACAATGACCAGAAAAACCTATGAGCATTTTGTCAGTTGTGATGTATTCTCCTAATGTGTAATTGCTCTGAAAAATTTCCACAAGCTTTTCAAAACACCAGGTTATAGGTGCTGGTGGATCATTCTGATGCCTTGTTGCCTGGTTTTAGAATTATTGAAATGAAGGCATGTAAGTAAATTCAGCATTCTTTTCAGCAACATAGTGAAAAAAATCTCTATCTGTTCAATCTGTGGCAAACACTGCAGATAAGTCTTCATTTTCAAATTTAAAAGGACCACTGTATATAAGCAGTACTATAAAATTTACAGTTTGATTATATATAAATTTTTCAGTTCTGGTTGATCTTGGTGTTTATATTTTGCATGGTTTTCTCAAGTTTTTCATTTTTCCATAGAATAATTTGTTCTTGTATTTCCTTAGAAAATAAGGAATGCTAAATGTCTCTAATATATGAGGGATCTTGAAAATTTTTGTAGGCTCTTTGGTACCCAGCAGTTGTCTTCCTAATTTATTAATGGCAGAAACTCTTCCGGAGCTGTATCTTTTTGCATTAGACCACTTGAGTTGCTTTTTCCCATAAAAATATTTTTTCTTATTACTTTTAGTGGCTGCTGTTAAGATCCTTCATCAATTTCTCCTCCTTCTGCTGCTGCTACTTTTACTTTGGCTTCTCTTTCTTCTTGTCCTTCATTATCTTCTTCTCTTCCCTCACTGCTCTTCTACTTCTAGATCAGTATCATGAGAACTTAACTGACTCTTGATCATTATCATAATCATCTATGTCACTCAAATCTTCATCCTTTTCACCTAACACATTAAAATTAATTGTGCAGACTCTGGAAATTGAGAGTCATCAGGCTTCATAGATGTAGAAATTGGAATCTATTTTTTAGTGTTATTGCTGTAATAATTATAATACTACATAACAACAAGGGGATAGTAATTTTTTTTTTAAGAAAAACTAATGTACGTAGTGATATTGAATCTCAAAGATCCAAACTCTATTGCATATTGTACCACTTAGTGAATCAAAGTTGCAGACACAACTACCCCACAACTGGATCTAATTTTAGGAAGGTAGTGAAGAGATGAGCACTTGGGTGGAATTAGTGTGTACAAGGTGGAAAGTAAATACTTTGCTCCGGTCTGTTGGATTCATACACCACTAGTTAAGTGTTCAGTTTCAAAGTGTAATAAGTTCACATTTTATATATGCATCTATTAATAATATTTTATTAGCTTGTTAACTTATAAGTTGTTAATCATCTCAAATGCATATCACTTTAATGGCATTCTCTGTATATTCAGATTTAGAAATTTAATTTCTATTGCAAATATCTTAGTACGCAAGTCAAAAAAGGAATGAATGAATATGTTTATTTATTTGCTTCTCAATTGGTATTTCATCAATTCTGGGAGCCTTGTGTTTTGCCAGTTCCTTCAAGGCAGCTCCCACTTCTTCTTTCAGTACCATTAGTTCCTAATCACATCTAACCTCTCTAAATGGTTAATCTTCCACCGATTTGTTTTGGTATAAAGACTCTGTGTATTTCTTCCACCTTGTTTTGATGTTTCCTGCATCATTCTATGTTTTTCCTGTAGAATCCTTCACTATTGCCACTTGGCTTGAATTATTTCTTCCCTTCTTTAAGCTTGAGAAAAAGAGAATGAGTTCTTCTCTTGATCCTCTAGCTGCAGCTCTTTATAATGTCATTATAATATTTGATTTTGTCTTCTACAACTTCCCTTTGAAATCTTCCGTTTAGTTCTTTAACTTGGTCATGTCTTTCTTTTACTTTAGCTGTTTGACGTTTAAGGGCAAATTTCAGAGTCTCTTTTGACACGTAATTTTGTCTTTTCTTTTTTCCCTGTCCTTTTAATAACCTTTTGCTTTCCTCATGAATGATGTCTTTGAAGTCATGCCACAACTCATCTGGTCTTCAATCATTAGTGTATAAAGCATCAAATCTGTTCTTGAAGTGGTCTCTGAACTCAAGTGGTATGTACTCAAGGTCAAATCTTCACTCACGTACACTTGTACTAATTGTCTTCAGTTTCAGTTTGAACCTGCATATGAGCAGTTGATGGTCTGATCCACAATTCGTACCTGTTCTTGTTCTGATTTTTGATATTGATCTTTTCCATTGTCTCTTTCCACAAATGTAGTCAGTTTGGTTCCTGTATGTTCCATCTGGTGAATTGAGATGTTTCAGCAAACAGATGCAGCACTGGAGGTGCTCACTTGTTTATGCAAAGAGATTTGGAAAACAGTTACCTGGCCAACTGACTGAAAGAGATACATATTTCCACCTATTCCCAAGAAAAAGGATCCAACTGAATGTGGAAATTATTGAACAATATCATTAATATCATTACTATCTCATGCAAGTAAATTTTCTTAAGATCATTCAAAAGTGACTACAGCAGTATATTGGCAGGGGAACTACTGGAAAATCAAGCGAGGTTCAGAAGATGACATGTAACTAGGATATTAGCCGAAAACACACAATACCAGAAAGATATCTATTTATGTTTTATTGACTATGCAAAGGCATTTGACTGTGTGGATCACAGAGTATGGATAACACTGGGAAAATGGGAATATCAGGGCACTTTTCCTCATGATGTCTGTACATGGACCAGAAGGCAGTCTTTCAAACAGAACAAGTAAACGCTGCCTGGTTTAAAGTCAAGAAAGGTCTGCATCAAGGCTGTATCCTTTCACTGTACCTCTTCAGTCTCCATGCTGAGCCAATAACCTGAGACAGTGGACTTTATGAAGAAGAATGTGGCATCAAGATTGGAGGAAGTATCAGTAACGACCTGCATTATGCAGATGATACAGCTCTGCTTACTGAAACTGAAGATTTGAACCAATTACTGATGAAGGTCAAAGAACCTAGGCTTCAGTATGAATTGCTCTCCATATCAACAAAACAAAAATCCTTACAACTGCATCCATAAGCAATTTCATCATAAATGAAGAAAAGATTGAAATTGTCCAAGATTTTGCTTTACTGAGTTCTACAGTCAACATCCACAGAAGCAGCAGTCAAGCAATCAAAAGACGCATTGCATTGGGAAAAGCTATTGCAAAAGACTTCATTAAAGTGTTGAAAAGTAAAGATATCATATTGTAGACAAAGGTGCACCTGACTCATGCTATGGTATTTTCAATCATACCATATGGTTGTGAAAGCTAGACATTGGAATAAGGGAAATAGAAGAATTGATGCTTTTGAGTTATGGTGCTGGAGACAAATATTGAATATACCTTAGACTGCCAAAAGAACCAACCAGAGTGCTCCTTGGAAGCAAGAATGGCTAGACTGTGTTTTACATATTTTGCACATGTTGTCAGAAGGAACCAATCCCTGGTGAAGGACCTGGTGAAGGATCATGGTTGGGAGAGTGACAGGTCAATAGAGAAAAGGAAAACCTTCAAGTAGATGGATTGACACAGTGACTGCAACAATGGACTTAAAACAGATGGTGTGCATGCACAGTTTCATTCTGTTGTACGTAGGGTTGCTATGAGTCAAACCTAACTAGATAGCACCTAGCAACCACAACAATATATATTTCTCAATGTAAAATGTAATGTAACTTTAAAACAAGGAATAAACCAAGATAACAAGGTTGACTTCACTAGATTTTTGCAAACATGGAGTTTAATTTAGCATCTCAACCTGATTGTATGAATTTTCTTAGACATAGAGACATGGGAATAAAATAAACACTTTATTATATAGTTATGGTGACTAACTCAAGTACACTTTTGGTCAAAATAATTCTGATTAATACAAATTTTTAGTAATTATGAAGAGTTATCAAGTTTGTTTAGTCTGTATAACTTGTGTGTTCTGGATTGTATTTATACTTTTGGCAGTGTCGATCCACACATATTTACATTAGTGAGTCCGAATAGTTATTTATTTAGTTATTTATTCTTTTACAGAGTATCTTGGAGTATAAATTAGTGGGTTTCCCAATCAGTACATTTGTCTTTAAATTCTTAATTGAAGTTGCTTTTACATAAATTGCTTTTAGGTTGAATTATTGCCAGAATAAAGAAAAAATATATATTTGGAAAGGGGAAGTTATGTATTACCTTATGAGATGTATTTTGTTTTCAGTTTAGTGTTTTTGTTACCAACTTCAGTTAGTCCCAGTTTCTTTTAACCACCCCTGTCCCAAATATGATGGGAGCTAGAATGACAAACCTTTGCTGGTTTAGTTGGCTAATAACTTTACTGGCTTCAAAATTTCAGGTCTAAAATTTGTGCCTATGGCTACCTCTCTGACTCCTTAATACTGTCAGGCTCTGTTACCAATATTCTTTTATTCTTTTTTATTTATTTTTATTTCTTACTGGCGTTGTAATCCCATTGATCCTCCTGCCTCAGCCTCCTGAGAGGTGGGATTATAGTTGTGCACCACCACTTCCAGCTTGTGGCCAATATTCTTGTTCTGCCCATGAATGTAGGACACAGTACCTTATCATTATTACATGAGCCTTTAAACCTTATTTGGCTGTATGTTTTTCTATCTGGAATAGGGTTTTGTACTTACAGTGCCCTGTACTACTAACATGAAGGAGTCCCCCTTTAATTGTTAGGTTCCAGTAACCATGCTATTACCTTAGTGATGATGTTTCTCTGACTCTGATTCCTCAATAACTAAATTTCTGCTTGTTCTTTGCCTCAGAATTTTGCAAGGATGGAAGCCAGGCATACACACCTAGCAGCTAGATCTCATCCTTCTATTACAGCTGTATGTTTGGATCTTCTTTTTCCTGTACTTATCTGATAGTGTTGTTAGGTACCATTGAGTTGGTATCCTACTCATAGTGACCCTACATACAATAGGCCAAGCACTTTGTCAGTGCTTCTCTGCTATCCATAGGGTTTTTAATTGCAGATTGACTTTTGGGAGCAGGTTGCCGGGTACTTCTCCCAAGCCTATAGCACCTGGTGTTCCCAGGCAGTCTCCCATCCAAGTACTAACCAGGCCTGACCCTGCTTAGCTTCCGAGATCTGACAGGATCAGACGCCACAGAGCTACGGCTGCAGGCTTATCTGATAGTAATGATCTGTTAAAGTGTAACAAAGCCACAAAGCTTTCATTAGTGATGGAGGACCTATTTTTTTTTTTAATTCTCTGAGCTAATTTAGCTAATGAATATTGGCTATAGTATTAATGCCATTGGATACTGTGACTGCAATGTCCAATGGATAAATACAGTTTTATCAATGAAATTCAGCATTACTTGTCTATAAGTTTTATCTCCTTACTGATTTACCTCTTGTTTTTGAAAATCTCGTTAGTCTGATAAAGAGATGCATTTTCCTTTCTTCACTTATCATAGGACTTAATACAAAATCATTCAGCAGATTTATAGTCTTATTAGATTTGATTAAAAATAGTATTTTAGATTAAAACCTTTTAACAAAATTATCATTCTTAAGTGATATCACTCTTAGTGAAATTTCTTGTAGATTATAAAATAAACAGAAAATTTTAAACTAATTACATTTTTGGTTTAGGCTGTCAATAGAAATTTTAATGAAAATATCTGTCCTTCAAAATACTAGCATTTATTTCTTATTTCTTTTTTGCTTGTGAATAGCCTGGATAAAGAAATGTGTACAGAATTTCCCTTCCTCATAACAGCTGTATAACATAACAAGTTTTATTATCCAAAAAAAACCCACTTCTCTTGTATTTTGAGCTCATTATAAACAAATAGTGAGGTTTTTTAAAAGTGGTAAGTTGTACGTAAAGCCAAATTAGAGGAAAGAGTTTGTATAACTAGGTTTGGGGAGAGAAGAAATAAAGGGAAAGAGGACTAAATTTCTCCCCTCCTCGCTGGCCCCAGTACTGGGCATTGAACCCAGGGTCTCATGCATGCTAGGCAGGTGCCCTACTGCTACCACTGAACTGTAACCCCAGCTTTTTTTTTTTTTTTGAATCTTACTTTGAGACAGGGTCTTGCTAAGTAACTTAGATTGGCCTCCAAGTGCAGTCCTTCTGCTTAAGCCTCCTGAGTAGCTGGGATTACAGTCATGTGCCATCATGAGTTATTCCTTGCATCAGTAAAGCTGCCAGTAGTAAGATTTTTTGTTACCATCTTGTGACTATACTTAAATTTTTGGCTGATTTAAGTTTTTTTAACTTTGCATTACAAAAATTTACAAAGATTATAATACATTACATAGATACTTGGCTTTGTTTAATGCTCACAGGAGTTATAATTCTTCAAACAGTTTTATTGGTTATGCTGTGCCTTTAGATAGTGAGAAAATGTTTATTTACATTCTAGATATTGAGTGAATCATAGTTTAGGTCATTTTAAGCCACTGTTTCTAATATTGTGGGCCATTCAAGTACTATTTATAACCTGATCTGAGTTTCTTAATTCTTTTTTCAAGTGTTCAAGTTGGTTATATGTCATGTTTTTGTTTTGTTTTTAAGCACAGCAGTGCCATAAAGCTTCTTAAAAAGCATAGTCTGGGTAAGATAATCTATCTTCCATGACTCGTTTATCTTATGTTTATTTTTCTTTGGAACTTTTTTTGTTTTATGCTGTTGTACTAATGTTGACGTTTTCCTTTTCCTACAGCATGGATTTGTGGTATCATTTCTATCACTGTCATTAGCCTGCTTTCCTTGCTAGGCGTGATTTTGGTTCCCATCATTAACCAAGGATGCTTCAAATTTCTTCTCACATTCCTTGTTGCACTAGCTGTAGGAACAATGAGTGGAGATGCCCTTCTTCACCTACTGCCCCATGTAAGAAATCTTTTTAATCTCTTAAACAATTAAAAATAAAAATATTTATATTGAAAGGTTCTTCAGTAACAAGCTGTAGCAGTACTAATCTAGTATTTGTGTTGCTTTATTTGCTTATAGGATGATTTTAGATTTTTGTCCCTTTTCACACTTTTAATAGTATTTTTAAATAAATTGAATTATTAGATTTTTGAATAGCAGCAGTAAATAATGTTTTTTAACCCATGTGGTATATCAAGAAAGCCTTTAAAAGAGATGTGTAAGAAGTACTGTAATGATTGTGCATATAGCCAGAAAGTCACAGTGGTGACCTGCTGGAGAATTAATTGGTAGGTTTGGTTTTACTTTTATTAAATTTGTGCCATTTAAGTTATTTTTAATTCAACTTAGACATATATCTTCTGTAGCTTGATTCTTTCACTATAGTATCTATTTTACCCTAAGAGGCATTTGAATTTGTGGTCTTTGTTTTACCACAAAATGTAGTATTTTCCAGATGACAGAGTAAAATAAATTAAATGAAAAACACCTTTTTTTTTTTTTTCCCTCATAAAAATGGTACTTTGGTGTTGAAATCAAGGTCTTGTACATACTGGGCTTGGCCCTACCTCCCTAGCCCATTTTTTACTTTTTATTTTGAGTCAGGGTCTCTAAATTACACAGGCTGCCTCTGCCCTCAAACTCAAAATCTTCCTGTCTCATCTCTCAAGTTGCTAGAATTATAGGCATGAGCGACCATGCCTGCCTACCAAACAACTTAAGTGAGATATAGGGAAGGATTGTAAAAGTTAAAAAGTATTCATACATGATCTTACTCATATGTGGAATCTGAAGCAGTTGATCTCACAGAAGTTGAGAATAGAATAGTGTTTACCAAAGGCTAGGGAAAATAAGAAGAGAGAGGGATGAAGAGAGATTAGTCAGTGTACTAAGTTACAGTTGTTGTTAGGTGCCATCGAGTCCAACTCATAATGACCCTTTGTACAACAGATCGAAACACTCCCCAGTTCTGAGCCAGGCACGTGATCCTTTTTATGTTTAAGCCCATTGTTGCAGACACTGTGTCAATCAAAGTTGTAGATAGAACGGAGAAATAAGTTCTGGTGTGCTGTTGCACAGTAGGGTGGCTATAGATGAGGATAGTATACTATTTTGTTTGGTTTTTTTCTATACTAGGCCTTGAACTCAGGGCCTTGAACATGCTAGACAAGGTCTCTACCACTAAGCCCACCTCCCCAGCCCCTTTTTTGAAAAGCATTTTTATTTTGAGACAGTCTTGCTAAGTTGTTTTAATTTTTCATTTTGAGACAGGGTCTTGCTGTATTATGCAGGCTGCCTCTGGTCTTGAACCTGTGATCCTCCTGCCTCAGCCTCCCCGGTTGCTGGGATTACAGGTATGCACTATGGCACCTCACTTATATGTTTTTTAAAAAGCTAAATAAAAGAATTTCAAATGTTTTTACCACAAAAAAATGATAAATGTTTGAGAGGTAGATAAGCTTACCTTGGTTTAAACATACTTACATGTACTAAAACATAACATGGCACCCTGTAAATGTGTACATGTTTTATTTATCAATGAAAAAAAATAAATTAAAAGCTAAAACCTAAAAGGTATCCTATGTTCTCTAAGATTATAATCTCAGAATTTAGAATATTTCAATTACTTGTTTAAAATTTTTCATTCTTATTAATAGTCTCAGGGTGGACATGATCACAGTCATCAGCATTCACATGGACATGGACATTCTCATGGACATGAATCTAAGAAGTTTTTGGAAGAGTATGATGCTGTATTGAAAGGACTTGTTGCTCTAGGAGGAATTTACTTGCTATTTATCATTGAACACTGTATTCGAATGTTTAAGCACTACAAACAACAAAGGGTGAGTGTTATTTAATTCTTTTATTTTCTGAGATATATAACTCCAAACAAAAATCCTCTTTCTCTGGGCATATCCTTTTCTTAATCATGATGTTGATATGTATTACTTCTCTTCTCCACCCAACACCCCAGTTTTTAGAGATTGAACCCAGAGCCTCTCACATACTAAGCAGGCCTTCTACCACTGAATTACATCCCCAGCCCCTGTCTCTGTCTTTTAATAACTAATCTTCAAAGGAAAAGAGGACTTGGATCTTTTCCAGATTTTGTCAATGGTTATTCTGTCATTTATAATCAAGATATAGCAGTCTTGGTTTCAGTTAATTATGTTGCATATACTTTATTGATTTACTGTAAATAGGATGGAAAAAGCTATTGCCAGTTTATGTTTATTATAAGAATGTACACATGGAAGCAAATCTCATCAGTCTTCTTAGGTAATACTTTCAGTTATACGTGACTTTCATTGTAGTATCTACTAATGAGGAAAATGTTTTCACCCAACACTTTTCTTTATCAGAAATGCCTTGTCAGTAGTAGAAATACCAGAGGTAAGAAGAGGGCAGAATAAAGGGACTTAGTAAGGAGAAAACAGTATGAAATGATGGAAATAGTGATTCTTTCCAACAATGATATACGACTTGGAAGAAGATACTTGAATTATTTATTAAATGCCCTGATTGTCATGCAGCTAGCTGTATGTTTGATGTCAGATTTATGAGAATAAAAAAAATATCTAAAAAGAATTTTTTTCTCCATAAAAGGAATTTTAGGGCTACTGACATTCATGATAGTTTACCTCCTCTGTTTATGTCAGTTCATATCTGCCTCAAAAGCTGTGTCTTCAATACATGTGACTGACATGTTTGTGATACTAATTATCTTCAGTTTATTCTAAGTAAAACTTTGCACAAAACTTATAAAATTGTTAATTTTGTTAACTCCAAATATAGTTTTTGCTCTTAAAAAGTGGCTAGTCATGATGATAACATTTAGCTCTTTATGCTATGTGTGTGTGTTTGCACATTGTATATTTTGTATATACCTCATTGAGACAAAGTACACTTTTAAGCAGGGCTCTGCACTGGGATTCAAGGGAATGATTCTAGTTCTACACAAATTAACTGTGTGATTGAAACTTATTCCCCATGATTTCCAGTAACCCTCTAACTCGTGATGAATAAATCTTACCTGCATTTTTGTATCATATTTTAAATTGTGTACTTAATTTTAGTTACCATATTTTAGGTAACACATCATCATATTTGGTTGTCTCCAAAGGAGGGTTGATTAAGATGGTGAGCCATGTAAAGTATTATCCAAGGAATGGTAAAAGGAATTAGAAAGAATCAACATAGAGAAAAGTGAGCAAGATCCAATAGCATTTTGGTTTTGAAAGGTCATGTGAAAGGTGAAATAATTCCAGTGGACAAATGGGGAATGAAATGTGGTGACAAGGATGCCAAGGCAGAAGTGACTGGAAGTGGTTTGTTTAAGGAGACTACACCATAATATTGCCTGCAGCCCTACCACTGTGGCATCTGATCCTATCAGATCTTGGAAGCTAAGCAGGGTCAGGCCTGGTTAATACTTGGATAAGAGACCTTCTGAGAACAGTAGGTGCTGTAGGCTTTGGAGAAGGACCTGACAAACCACTACCAAGAAACCCTATGAATAGCAGAGAAGCACTGACAATAGTGTTTCATCTCTTGTACATTGGATCCCTATGAGTCGGACACTGACTCAACATCATCTAACAACAACAATAATAACAATTGCAGAATAATTCAGAAGATAGGAGGCAGGAGCTTGAACCCACATTATGGAATAAGGAATGGGGAAGAGAACATGATTGCAAGAATCATTTAGGTGAGAGAATCAGTAAGGAGACTTGATAGTTGATTAGAGGTAAGAAATACAAGTATTTAAGAGTTTGTCACTTAGAAACTCTATGATCATCTCGATGCAAAAAATTTTTGATAAAAGTCAACATCCTTTCATGACAAGAAACCTAAACAAATTAGGTCATACCTCAAAATCATAAAGGCTATGTATGATAGACCCACAGCAAACATTGTATGGAATAGAGAAAAGCTGGAACTGTTTGGTTTAGGATTGGGAACAAAACAATGTGATACTGGAAGTTTCACCTAAAGCAGTTAGGCAAGAGAAAGACATAAAGGTCATACAAATGGGACAGAAAGAAGTCAAATTATTCCTCTTTGCAGATGATATGATTCTCCTCAGAGAAAAACCTAAATACTTCACTAAAAAATGATTAGAACTGATAAATGAATTTTAGTAGAATTGCAGGATACAAAACCAACACACAAAAATCAACACACGAAAATCACCAATAATGAACTTGAAAAACAAATCATGAAAACAGTCCCATTTATAATAACTTCTCAAAAGAAAAATAAATACTTCAGAATAAATTTAACCAAGGAAGTTAAAGACTTCTACCATGAAAATTACAAAATACTGATGGAAGAAATTGAAGAAGATGTAAAAATATTGAAGGACCCCCTATGTTCATGTATTGTTGTTGTTGTTAGGTGCCGTTGAGTCGGTATCCAACTCATAGCGACCCTCATAGGGTTTTCAATGGCTCACTGTTTTGGGGTTGCCTTGAGAGTGGATTGCCAGGTCCTTCTCCCATTTTTGTGGTGCTGGGAATTGAACTCAGGACCTCAGAGGCTGCAGCGCAGTGCTCAACCAACTGAGCTAAATCCCAGCATGTTCATGTATTAGAAGAATTAATATTGCTAAAACGTCCATAGAATCCAAAGTGATTTACAAATTCAGTGTAATCCTCATGTAGGTACCAAGGATACCCTTTACAGGTCTAGGAAAAACAATACCGAAATTCATAAGGAAGCAGAAAAGACCCCAAATATCCAAAGCAATCTTAAAGAAACCTGGAAGCTGGAGGCATTACCATACTTGATTTCAAGACATATTACAGAGCCATATTAATGAAAACAGCGTGGTACTAGTGTAAAAATAGATACATAGACCAACAGAAGATAGTAAAGCTTCTTGAAATACACCCATGCATATATAGCCAGCTGATTCTGAACAAAGATACTGAAAACATATGTTGGAAAAAGGACTGCCTCTTCAATGAATAGTGCTGGGAAAAATGGATATTCATATACTGAAGATTGAAATGACACCTATCTCTCACTCCATACAAAAATCAATTGAAAATGAATCAGACCTAAATGTAAGATCTGAAAGTATGAAACTTTTGGAAGAAGACAGGGGAGACATTTCACAACATTGGTTTGGACAATGAGTTTTTGAATATGACCTCCAAAACACAGGAAATAAAAGCAAAAATAGACAAATAAGATTGCAGCAAACTTAAATGCCTCCTACACAGCAAAGGAAACAATAGACAGAGTGAAGACACAACCCACAGAAGAGGAGAAAATATTTGCCAGCCACTCATCTGACAGAATTAATATCCAGAATATCTTAGGAACTCAAAAAAAAAAAAAAAGAAAAAGAAAGAAAAGCAAGCAAGCTAAGGAACACAAAAATAAGTAACCTAATATAAAAGTGGGCAAATAAAACATTTACATGAAAAAATATTCAACATCACTAATTATCAGAAAAATACAAATCAAAACCACAATCATAGGGCCAGGGATATAACCAGTGATAGAGCACTTGCCTAGCATGCTTTTATTGTTGTTAAGTGCTGTCTAATCTGGTCTAACTCATAGCAACCCTATGTATAACTAAAAGAAACACTACCCAACACTGTGCCATACACATGAACTTTTTTATGTTTGAGCCCTTTTTTGCAGCCACTGTGTTTCTCTCATTTTTAATCATGCCACATCAGCAAATGGAGGTCTCAGGGGCTCTGTTCCATTCCCATCATTAAGGTGAACTCTACTTTGAGGAGGCAACTCTTTCCCCAGTCATTTTTTGAATGGCTTTCAGCCTTAGGGGTCTCATTTTCCAGCACTGTATGCCTGCATCCATAGCCCCTGGTGTTGGATCTTGACAGATCTTGGGCCTCTAAACAGAGTTGGGCCTGATTAGTACTTCCACCTGGGAATACTGAGTGCTGTAGGCTTGGGAGAAGGACCTGGCAACCTACTCTCTAGTACAGTCAGTCATTGAGAACTCTATGAGAACTCTTTGAGGCCCTAAGTTCAAACCTCAGCGCCACAAAAATGGGAGGACATGGCAATCCACTACCAAAGCAATCCACCATTGAAAATCCTGTGAATAGCAGGGAAGCACTGACATAGTGCTGGGCATGGCACAGTGTCAGAGATTGTTTCGTTCTGTTGTACATAAAGTTGCTGAGCCAGACCCAAATCGACAGCACATAACATCAACATATTTGATGGTGCTTCTCTGCTTTTCATATGGTTTTCATTGGCAAGTTGTTTTGGGAGTGAGCTGCTGGGTCCTTCTCCCTAGTCTATCTCTAGTCTGGACGCTCAACTGAAACCTGTCCACCATGGGTGGCCCTGCTGGTATCTGAAATACCAGTGGCATAGTTTTCAGCATCACAGCAACATGCAAGCCCCCACAACACAAGATGACAGACACATGGGAGCCTAGCATGCATTAGGCCCTATATTTGACCCCAAGCACTGCAAAAACAAACAAGTAAATCCACAATGAGATATTACCCCAGTTAGAACGGCTACTTATCAAAAGGACTAAGGATAATAAGGGTTGGTGAGGATGTGGAGAAAAGGGAATGCTTGCATACTCTTTATGGGAGTTTCAATCAGTACAGCCATTATGGAAAACAGTTTGGAGGTTCCTCAGAAAATCAAAAATAGATCTGCCATTATGATCCAGCAATTTCACCACTGGGTCTATATTCAAAGAAAATGAAATTAGAATGCTAAGAGAGCTCTGCCATCCCATGTTCATTGTAGCACTATTTATAATAGCCAGGAAATAGAAACAGTCTGAGTGTCCATCAGCTGATGAATGGCTTAAAAAAATTGTGGCACATGTACACAACAGTATACTATTTAGTCGTAAAAAAGAATGAAATCTTGTCATTTGCAACAGCATGAATAGTTCTGGGAGATTATTATTTTAACCAAAAGAAGCCAATCACAGAAAGGCAAGTACTGCTGTTCTCTTTCATAGTGGGCTCTAAAAAAGTTGACTTTATAAATTCTTACCATAAAGAGATGAAAAATATTTGAGGAGATAAATATGCTTAACCTGAGTTAAACATTATGTAACATGTACATGTATCAAAACATAACATTGATATGTAGAATTTTAATTTTTTACATATTGATCAATTTTTTAAAATGCTAAAAATGGGGAAATGATAAAAATGGACGCCTCTGAAGAAATCCAAATAGTTAAGAAATACATGAAAAAGCGGTTAACTTCATTAGCCTTTAAGGAAATGCAAATGAAAACTATAATGAGAAGCTAGCTGGGGATGTAGTTCATTGATAGAGTACATGCTTAGCATGTATGATGCCTTGAGTTCAATTTCTAATACCACCAAGAAAAAATACCTATAATGAGTTATCATCTTACCTAGTTAGAATGTCTATAGTAAAAAAAATTTCTGATGAAGACTGGGAGAGAAAGGAATTCTGACACTGTTGGTAAGAATGGAGACTAGTACAGCTACTATGGAAAGCACTATGGAGTTTCCTCAAAAACCATATGATCCAGCTGTCCCACTTCTGAGTATATATCCAAAAGAAATGAAGTCAGCTTACAAACAATACGTGCATGCCCTTGTTTATTGCAGTGCTATTTGAAATAGCTAATATATGGATTCAACCTAGATGCCCATCAACAGATAAATAAACTGGTACACAAAAAAATACTGCTGAGCCATAAATAAAAACGAAATCTTGTCATTTGCAGCAAAATGGACAGTATTGTAAAATATATGTTAAGTGAAATAAGCCAGATGCAGAAAAACAAATGCTACATGTTCTCATAGGTTGAAGCTAAAAAAACTTCTGCCTGCATGTGTAGTAGTAATTACTAGAGGTTGGGAAGATAGGAGGAGGACAAAGGTACCAAAATGCGGTTAGGTAGAAGGAATAAGTTCTGGTGTTCCACAGCATCTAGGGATGGCTGTAGTTTACAATAACCTATTATACATTTTATGAAGATCTGCAAAAGGGGAGCTTGAAGCCTCCAGATATAAATACATGAGAAGGAAGCGCTAACTACCTGATTTGATCAGTGTACACTGTGTGCATGTTTCGAAATACCAAATTGAACCCCATTTATATGGGAAATTAATATATATTATTTTAAAAAGGAAAATATCTATAAAATAAGAGAGCTTTATCTCTACAGTAAAGTCATGCTGCAGTGTATGCTGCATTCTTTTGGTCAAAATGAGTTAAAAGGCCAGCCAAAATTCTAGGGCAAGGGATGGACTCCACTCAGCAGCAGAGTACTCACACAGGGAAGGAAGAAGTGGATGGTGGCTGTCTTTGGAGACATCCACGTGCCCAGTTAGCTATATTAGCTTACTAATACAACAAATAGAAGACTTAAACATCTGATTCATAAATTTATAGCTTGTAAACAAAACCAACAGCTATAATACCAGGCAGTGAAAACCTCCCAGAGAGCAATGACTTTTATTTTTCTACTGTTTTAATGTATTTGCTTTCTTAAGTTAACATTAGAAGAGAAACAGAAATTTAAGCTGGAAGAATTGTTAGTGGTAGGAAAAGAAAGTCATAAAAAGCCAAGTTTATCAAACCTAGGCTGTAAAATACAGTGATTAGTACATGTAAGTAATTGAGGATAGATTTTCTTTATTGTCTTTATTGCAAGGCTATTAAGAGTCAGTTGTGTTGGACACAGTGGTGCATATCTGTAATCCAGTGACTTTGGGAGGTGGAGGCATGAGGATCCCAAGCTCAAGGCCAGAGGCAGCCTGTGTAACTTAATGAGACCCTCTCTGAATTTAAAAAATAAAATAGGAGCTGGGGGTGCAGCTCAGTGGCAGAGCACTTGCAAAGCATGCACAAGCCCTGGGTTTAATCCCCTAAGGACTGCCAAAAAAAAAAAAAAAGGTCACTATGATTGGTCATTTTCCCTTATAATCACTCCATTTAATCCTTCTAAGAATCTTATTTTCATTTTATGGATGAGTAGTCCTGTGATCAATATTAACAAACTTCCCC
Source organism: Pedetes capensis (assembly GCA_007922755.1). Taxonomy (NCBI): domain Eukaryota; kingdom Metazoa; phylum Chordata; class Mammalia; order Rodentia; family Pedetidae; genus Pedetes; species Pedetes capensis. The sequence continues at coordinate 52,419 of VMDO01006791.1, forward strand.
AAGTCTCAAAAGAAAGCTATAAATTTAGGATTCTAACTCATTTGACTCTCACTATATGTCACATTCAGGAAAATGTGAGATTCCATTAAGTACAGAGTAAAACTCAAAGGAATAATCTTTATTTTTGAAATCTTGTTACTTTATAAGAAATTACATATATTTCAGACATTTCACTTTGATTGCATATAATAATTCAGTACCGTGCACTCTGTTCTTAACTTTGGAGTAGATGAATTGAACCTTTAGATAGAGTGCTGCTCTTTGTGCACTCTGAGGCCCTGTGTTTAATCCTCAGGAACACAAAAATGGGAGAAGGATGTGGCAGCCCATTCTCGATACAGTCTCAACAATCAGCCATTGAAAACCCTATGAAAGCAGAGAAGCACTGATGTAGTGCCGGGCATGGCACAGTGTGGGGGAGTGTTTCGTTCTGTTGTACATAGGGTTGCTATGAGTTGGACCTGACTCAGTGGCACCTAATGACAGCTAACTTGTGCTCTGTTCTTGATTTTGGAGTTGATAAATTGAACCTCTGTTTAATATTTAAAAGAACATGCAAATTTGTTTTTTTTTAATCTGGTTAGGTCCCTTGAATGACTTCTATAAATTTTTTATCATTGCTTTTCTAAATGATTTATGTATAAAGTTAGCACCAGCTCTCCCCTATATGTGATATAGGGGATATTATTGCTAATTTGGGGGCTGGGATTTAGCTCAGTTGGTAAAACGCTGCTCTGCAGTCTGTGAGGTCCTGAGTTCAATTTCCAGCACCGCAAAAATGGGAGAAGGATGTGGCAATCCACTCCTGAGTCAATCCCTATAAGGGTTGCTATGCTTTGGCCACAATTTGAAGGCACCTAACAACAACAACAACATTGCTAATTGTTGCTGTAGATTTTATACTGACCTCAGATATTTTTCCAGGGGAAACAGAAATGGTTTATGAAGCAGAGCACAGAAGAATCAACTATTGGAAGAAAGCTTTCAGATCATAAATTAAACAATACAACAGATCCTGACTGGCTTCAACTCAAGCCTCTTGCTGGTAGACAACAGTTTTGACTAAAGAGAAACTTAAAATATAAAACTTGAAATATTGCTTCTACACTGTGTCTGTGTTGTTTGAAATTTTCTTTGTGGTTTCCCTTATATTTTTTCTAGTGTGTTTTTCTGTAAATGTGTTTTAATTATGACTTTACTGGTTTATTTTAATTAATTTTGGCTTTATTGATGCTAGAATGTGTGACCAAATATATTAGAAGAAAAACATTTTGCATTTCTAGTTTACAGGGGAAAAAATAGGAGTAAAACAAAACAAAAAAAGGACTGGGTGCGGTGGCACATACCTGTAATTTTAGCACTCTGGAGGCTGAGGCATGAGAATATGAGTTCAAGGCCAGCCTGGACTGCATGAGGAGACCCTGTCTTAAAAAGAAAGAAAGGAAGGAAGGAAGGAAGGAAGAAAAAGGGTCTCTCTAGGCAATGCATTACCGTTTTATGTCTGTCTTCTGTGTGTGTGTGTGGTACTGAGCACTGAACCCAGGACCTTGCGCCTACATGCTTTGCAAGTGCTGTACCACTGGGCTGCACCCCCAGCCCATTTTTTTTTTTTTACTTGTTGAGACAAGGTCCCACTAAATTATGCAGACTGCCTCTGGTCTTGAACTTGCAATCCTCCTGCCTCCACCTCCTGAGTTGCTGGGATTACAGGCGTGCACCACTGCACCACTGTTTTATTTTTATTTATTTATTTATTTATTTTTTGCCGTACTGGGGGTTGAACCCAGGGCCTTGCGCCTGTATGCTTGCAAGTGCTGGACTACTGAGCTGCACCCTCAGCCCGTTTTTTCACTTTTTTGAGACGGTCTCACTAAATTACTCAGACTGTGTCTGGTCTCAAACTTGCAATCCTCCTGCCTCCGCCTCCCGAGCCGCTGGGATTACAGGCATGCGCCACCGCATCCAGCCCTTTGTTTTATTTCTTAACAGCGTAAAATCTCTTACGTTTCATATAGAAAATGGAAAGTTGCCCTTTTATTTTTAAGAAGAATGGCCTTGGGCTTATATTTAAAATCTCTGCTCATACATACATCCATGTATTGTTACCTAACAGATGTAATGAGGTAATTTAGTTTTCAGGGAAACATAAAAATGTCTTTTAATCTAATTTCTCTTACTTTCTATTTGAACTTATATTTCCCCTGAATGTGCCAATGATTTTCTGCTGATAAAGACAGAATCTAACTGTGGAACTCTGTCCCAATATACAGTTGGGAGATGTCAAGATCTTCGTCATGAAATAAATAGCTTTGGAAAACTAATTGAAAGGCCAGGCCAGCCTTTTTTTTTTTTTTTTTTTTTTAAGTGCTTATCAGAGGTGGTCACTTGCGTGGGTTTTTGACCTTCATTCTAGAAATGATCTCTAAGTAGCATTGTCCAATTGTTGGAGCATTGAGGGTTGTAAAGAAATTTGCCATCAGTTAACTGTATGACATGGGCAAATTATTTAAATTTTAGTTGATAAGACTATAGAAAAAGCACTGTTCTTTCGAATGACTTCTAAATTTTAGAGAAATATATTTATTTAAGACTTTTAAAAATGTTCGCTTAATACTACTATTCTGCCTGGGTTTAAATTAGCAAGTATGCATGCATTTACTTGTTGATAAAGTATATCTTTTGCTGTAATATAGGAACTGATGACTCAGTTGTTTCTGAAGATCGACTTAATGAAACTGAACTGACAGATTTAGAAGGCCAACAAGAATCCCCTCCTAAAAGTTACCTTTGTGTAGATGAAGAGAAAATTATGGACCATTCTCACAGTGATGGATTACATACCATTCATGAGCATGACCTCCACGCTACTACACATAACCACCATGATGAGAATAAAACTGTGCTGAGGAAGCATAATCACCAGTGGCACCACAAACATTCTCACCATTCACATGGTCCCTGTCATTCTGGATCAGATCTGAAAGAAACAGGAATAGCTAATATAGCCTGGATGGTAATCATGGGAGATGGCATCCACAACTTCAGTGATGGACTAGCAATTGGTATGTGGACTTGAAACTTGAGTTATAATTTGTTGTTTTTTAAGTATGTTTTTCTGCTTCCACTATGTTTATGTTAATCTTATGAACTGTAATCATCAGGTTAAAATTTATCTAGGTCTTAACAAATGTACTCTTACACATTAACTGCTGTTATTTGGTTTTTCTAAAGGATATGGCTTTTTGTTTGGTAGGTGTATTTGGAACTATAAAGGTAAAATTTGTGTTATTTGGATTTTGGGGGGGAACTAAACAAATGTCCATATCTATACTTCTTAAATAACTTGATGTCTCCTTCAAAGTTTAGTCACCTTACTGAAAAATCTACCTTAACATATTTTCAAAGACATTTGCACATCCGTGAAAGAGAAAAGTTTAATTTCAACCTTAAGTCAAACAAATTTTTCACATCTTTGAAAAGGATAAGACAAATTTTACAACATAAAAAACCCATTGTACCAAATTCAAATGCATTAGATTCTTGCTAATGTAGACTCATATTACCAGTCTAAAAGAACATTAAATGTGATCAATATTATGATTTTCTTTTGAGTCCAAACTGTATTAATCATTGAGAAGGATGGTTTAGTTTCTTTCAGAAATCAGAGACCATATTTTTATTTCCAAAGTAGCTATTAATACTAAAGAATAAAGGATTCTGCTAGTAGACTCAGATCATATACCCTTACCCTGTGTTCAAAAATCATAGTGTGTAAGATATGTGAGTCATGCATTTATTATGAAATTAGATAGAAAAGGCATCTGTCATCATTAATGAAAGTAGAAAAAGAGTAAAGATCACTTATGTGTGTTTTTATTTTTCATTTTCCTTAGGAGCAGCTTTTAGTGCCGGATTGACAGGAGGAATCAGCACTTCTATAGCTGTCTTCTGTCATGAACTGCCACATGAATTAGGTAATACAGCCTTAACATTTTTATCAGATTTCATCAAATTTAAGACTTTCTTCACCAGGTGCCATGGTGTAGGCCTTTAATCCCATCGACTCTGGAGGCTGAAGCAGGGGGATAGCAAGTTCGAGGCCAGAGAAAGCTCAGGCAACTTAGAGAGGCCCTGTCTCAAAAATTAAAAAACATAAAAAGTAAAGAAAGGGCTAGGGGTGTAGCTCAGTGGTAGCACCTTTGCCTGGCATGCGAGAGGCCCTGGGTTCAACCTCCAGTATTAGGGGTGAAAAAAAGTTTCTCAGTACACACAAATTTCAGAGATTTTAAACATAAGAAAATGGCTGATGGCAAGTATATTTGGCATTAACTAAATTGTTCATTAATTGTACAGTATATCCTAATGTAGGGTAAGAAAAAATGTGTGCTTCTGAAGATGATGAAATGTTAATTTCTGTGTGCTTTTTTTTGTATTCAGTAACAGTTATACCATTACAGCAAAATATGTTAATTTATGACTAGTTCACTGAACATAACTTTTAAAAAAGAAGTATTATTTCTTAAATACCAGATTTTACTTTTAGCCCTTTTAAAATTTCATGTCATGTAAACTATGTTTTTCTTCAATAACAGTTATAGACTGCATAGTTGAAAGTTATCCGAGAGGTTCCTAAGGCAGTCTTTTCTTCATAAATGATGAAAAGAGAATATTATGTCCAAAATAATGGACTGGAGGCTTATTAAAGAATTTAGGATGCAGTTGTGATCTTAATACCCCAAAGTCTTATATTAGTTTCCTATGTAATTTTAATAGAGTGGAGCCTGCGGTCCCTAAAATAATTCTTGAAATCTTTATTTTTTTCAAGTTTTAATGTTTTCTTGCTTATTGATAGATTTTGTACTATAATACTAATATGTAAAACTTTGTTTAGGTTGAACTTTGATTTTTTTATCTTACTACTCATTCCCTTTTCCATCCCCTGTAATAGATGATCATTGTCTTATATTTATTGTATACTTATTGTTACATGTTCCAAAAATACCTATCATTTTATATACACATATTATTCATTTATGTAAACAGTATTATGTCATACCCCATTTCATTCATTACCTTATATTATTTACCATTATTTTTAAACCATCTGGGTTACTGAGAGTTAATTTAAATTATTACTTCTGCCCAGTACTTAGAAGTTTGCGTTCATGACATTCTAAATATTTATCGTACATATTAACATATTGCCACCAGAGGTAATGGTGCATTGAACATGTGTAGGCTTGTTACTTACTGATCTCCGTGAGAACAGTTTTTGAGTATATATCCAGGAAGAAATTTGACAAGCCTAAGGGTGTGCATCCCTGTGAAGTACCATATCACTATCCAAAATGACTACACTGGTGTGGTTTCCAACTAACCTGAGAGTACCTATATTGCCACATGCCTGCCAACATTTTGCATTAACTAAATTGCTCATTTTCTGAATTTAATAGGTTTAAAATGTTGTTTTAGGTGGTACTTATTGGTTTACCAGTAGTTGATTTCTCTTGTGCTGCAGTGCTTTGGTTTTCCTTTTCTGTACATTGAAAAAGAGTAGCTAAAGATAAGAACATACATTCATATAGACAATATCTGATGGAAGTGAAAATAGCCTTAATTTGAAAGAAAAAAATGATGCCACATTTTGAGTACCTAAGGAATTTCTTGATGTGTTCTAATTTAATTTCTTCTTGAAAACTCACCTGGCTATGAAATTTCTGTCATTTTATTAATTGCCTGGACAGGTAGTAACCTTATCTACTCTTTTTGAATAGAATTTTTTCATATAATTGCTTAAAAACTAATGCTCCCCAGGTAAAGCAGAAAAGTGTATTAGTGTATACCTGGTGGTGATTCCTTAGGTCTTGATTCCTTATCGTTTTGTTTTTACTTTCCCAACTTTGAACACATAATCTTTTCTGGACAGGGTCTTACTGTGTAGCCCACAGTGGCCTTGAACTTGGAATCCTCTTGCCTCAGCCTCCCAAATGCTGAGATTACAGGCATGCACTACCACACTGGCTGGACACATAATCTTAAATCTTATTCTTGCCCCATAGTCCTTTACCCAGACCAAGTCATCATTGTCTTTGTTGTATTTTGCTTGGACAGTGTCCATAGTCTTTGTATCTCTGGTTCCATTCTATTCTAGTGTTTCATATACCTTATTACCAGATGTTGTTGTTGTTAGGTGCCATCGATGTGGTGTCTGTAGCAACCCTACGTACAACAGGCAAACCAATATTATTAGTGCCTCTCTGCTATTCATAGGGTTTTCAATGGCTAATTGTTTTTTTTGGGAGTGGGCTGCCGAGTCCTTCTCCTAAGCCTGCAGCACCTGGTGTTCCCAGGAGGTCTCCTATCCAAGTACTAACCAGGCCTGACCCTGCTTAGCTTCTAAGATTTGACAGGTTCAGATGCCACAGCGGTACAGCTGCAAGCAATTACCAGATACACCTTCTTAAATGTGATGTTCTTATGTAATCAAAATCCTCCAGTAGCTTCCCTTACATGTAAAGTAAAGCCAGATTTGTTAGTTCTACTTTCAGTGACCTTCACTTTTGCTCACTGCCTAATCTTTCAAATATTACCAGCAGTATATCCTGTTGTATGTTTTCTACTTAACCTAAACACAATTCACCAAACATGCAGTGTGGGTGCCTGAATTTGTTTTCTTGTACTATCTTCTTTCTTGGTTTTTCTGAATAACTCTATCTCTAATCTATCTTGTTAAGAGTCTTTCTCCAACTTCATTACTTTCTTTTCTACCTTGTGCCTTGGATTATTCTTCCTTCTAAACTTTATCAGTTGTTCTGGGTCTGCTTTCCTTTTTAGATGTCCTAATTCTTAATCTATAGGGTTTTTAATGTGCAGATAGTATATCTATGCCCTTCTCTAACTATCAGATACTGCCTTAGCCCAATTTCTTTATTTTTATTCTTCAAAATTTTAATTAGCATACAATATAATGGGTTCATTAGGCATTTTCATACAATTATATTGTGTACTTTGCTCTTATTCACCCCCTATTACCCCTTTTTTTCCTTTTCCCCTCCTCCTATTCCCTTCTTCCTAGATAGTCCCCGTTTTACTTTCAAGTCTCACACCGACATGTTTTGGATTTATTTTTTTCAAATCTACATTTCACATATAAGAGAGAACATGTGCTATTTGTCTTTCTGAATCTGCATTATCTCAATTTCACAGCAAAACATATTAAGCCTTTCTGTTAGCTTTTACATATGAGTAACATGAGAGAAGGACCTGGCAGTCCACTCCTGAAACAATCAGCCATTGAAAACCTATGAATAGCAGAGAAGTACTGATAATAGTACCAAGCCTGATAATGTCAGAGAGTGTTACATTTATTGTACGTCAGGTCGCTATGAGTCCCTCCTGACTTGACTGCACCTAATAACAACATGGGGGGCTGGGATTTAGCTCAGTTGGTAGAGCACTGCTCTGCAGTCTCTGAGGTCCCAAGTTCGATTCCCAGCACCGCAAAAATGGGAGAAGGACGTGGCAACCTACTCCCAAGGCAATCCCGAAACAATCTGCCATTGAAAACCCTATGAGGGTCACTATGAGTCGGACATGACTCGATGGCACCTAACAACAACAACAGTAACCACATGAGTAACATATTGCCTCATATTTTAAAGTTTCACTTTTTAGAAAGCTTTCTTAGTAGTAGACTTGGATAATCATACACACACATCCATAGTGTACTAGGAAAGCCTCTAACTTCCATTTTTGCCTGTCCACCTATATACCCTAAAATGGAGTGTGATAGGCCATTTTGTGCTTTGTTTTATTAAATTGCCATAACTCCAGAGAATTCTGTTTGGCACAGAATTGAAAACAGAGAGTTTTGGAGATGAAGAATGGTTAGTTTGTTACCACTTCTTTCTCTCTGCAGTTTCTCATCCAACTAGTTCTCCATGTAGAGCCAAGGCAGTACAGATGTGCTAGTACTAGGAGTAGTAGTTAGGTAAGCCCCTAATAGAGCTCTAGTAAAAAGCTAGTTTGGAGAACTCTGCTTGGGCTGGGATACATCAGTGCCATTCAGACCTTACGTGCCTGCCTGTTTATCCTGCCTCTGACCAAAAGTTGAGATGTTACTGCTGTAGGAAGAAACATCAGGCCAAACAAAGTATAGTGAATTTTGCCAGAAGGAAGGGATGTGACGTCATGAAAATATGTATTTTCCACAAATGTCTAGTGTTAAATTGACATAAACCATCCCATTCCATAGCTAGATAGGTTACTAGGGGAGGATGAGCATAAAGAAATGACCCCTTTTCCTCTCTTGGAGGTGACAGAAAAGACTCTGGCTCTTGTCCCCATCACCAGTGTAAGAAGTGTTTTACTGACCATAAATAAAGGAAGTAAAAGCATGACTATGGATCTTAAGTTTTGCTTAAGGCAAAGTATTTGGGGCAGTTTTGTTCAGATGGGCCAGATGAATTCCCACTCTCTGATTACATCATCTGTTTTTACTTACTTGGGGAGGAATAGGATGTGGTGAGGGCCACGGAAGTGTCTTCCTCAGAACTCCCAAGCACATTCCCCTACAGGCTGAGGTGGGTTAGGATTTAGCTCAGTTAGTACTGTGGAGCAGCACACTCTGAGTACCTGGGTTCAACCCCCAGCACTGCAAAAACAGGAGTAGCATGTGATAGTCCCAAAACAGCCATTGAAATCCCTCTAAGGGTCGCTTATTAGTTGGACCTGACTTCATAGCACCCAGCAACAACAATGGCTGAGGTGGGTAAGGGAGAAGTTGTCATGCTCACTTAACAGGTTAAAATGTTAACAAATCAGCATAATTCGTCACATTTCAGAATAATTTATGTGATATAAAATTGGTTTGACCTAATTTTATGTTTTTGATTGTGAATTCTGAAAATGATTCAATTTCCATACTTTTCCATACTAACTTCAGATCCTAAAAGGGAAAACATGTATTTAAATCACACACTGCAATGCATTGGAGACCTACCTTCACTCAGTCATTGATTCCAAGTTTTAGTGTTCCTCATCTGAACAGATTGCTGTTTCTCAGTGGTATACCACATATATTTTTGTTTGTGTTAAGGAATGTGATATGAACAAATAAATCCTTAACACCTTAAGATGATACACAGCCTAAGGAGGTTCACTGTAAGGACATGAAGACATTGAGACGATCCAAAGAAATATCAAACCCACATCCTTTGTTTCATGCTTGCCCTGAGGTGTGGTAATGGAAATGCCTGAATTGTTAAATCACTGTTCTCTCTTTTCTGTTTTTGCCAAACTTGTGTAGCCGAATTTAAGTCAGTTACAATAAGACTTTCTGTATTCTCTCCACCTTTTTCCCACTGTCCTTCAATAAGGCACTGTTATAAGCATTTGAAAGAAAGCCTGCAGAAGGACGTAGAAAGGGGAAATGAATCTGGTGATAATCCAGAAGGACAGATAATCAAAACTCTTCTTTTTAATTGTTTTGTTTTTGTTTGTTGCTGGGATTACAAGTATGTACCACCAAACCCAGCCCAAATTGTCTTCTTGATGTTGAGTAATGTGGTTCAACATCAAGGAAATAACATTTTGATAAATAAATATAGTCATATTTTAAAAATTGAGCTAAGTTATAGTACTGTAACATTTTTCCTTTCCATTCAGATATATTAAGGGTGAAATTGAAATTCAAAATAAGTTTTCCATAATGTACTAAAATGTCCAGGGAATAGTGACCATTCCTTGTATAGATTTATATAGGATTTTAAGATATATATATAAAACATTATTTTCAATAAAAGTAAAGACCATTAAAATATATTGCTTTTTAAAAAATTCTCAGTGTTAAGCAGATGTTAACATAACTATAGCACTGGATCATATTAACCCATTAATGTCCAGTATCCTATTTATAGGACCATATTTAAAAAAAAACTAAGATGAAATTTGTCTTTTTTTGCTGACAGCGATTCTAAGAATGGCAAAAGATATTACATGTTTAAAAAATATAACACAATTACAAAACGAATTAACTTGGGCATTAACAGCTTTGGCAGGCACATTTTATTCATTATGCTAATAATATCCTTTATCAGCAGGAAGGAAAGAGTATTGATTTATCAAATTATGAATAGACTTGTATATTTATTATAAATCTCAGTTGTGGGGAATCCTTTGACTTTCTGAGAAGGGAGGTGGAGAAACATGCAGAAAACTTTGAGAATTTATAACTTGAAATAAGACTAGCACAAAGACAGATTTTTATGTGCAGTAATTCACTTGCTACAAAGATTATATAGTCCATAATAGCACCAAGAAGATGAAATATTCAGCTTAAATCTAACAGAATATGCATAGAATCTGTATGCTGAAAACCACAAATCACCAACAAAAGAAGTCAAAGAAGGCTTAAATGAAGAGCTGTGCCAGGCTCATGGACCAGAAGAATCAATATTGTTAAAATGTTAATTTTTCTTGTAGATTTAGTGCCAATTAAAAACCCAGCAGGCTCTTTTGCAGAGATAAATGAGCTTTTTAAAAAATTTATGTGGAAAAGGAACAGAACTTGAATAGCCAGAAAATTTTGAAAAATAAAGTTGAATTTAAGGCTTATTTTAAAGCCACAGTAATCAAGATAATTGGTATGGTAAAAGAATACACACATAATAGAGCTTAGAGTCTTCATTTATATGAGTTTATTTTCAACAAAAGTGTAAAGAAAATTTCATGGAGAAGTGATAGTCTTTTAAGCAAATGATGTTATAACAATTGAATATTCCTTTGCAAAAAAAAAAACCCACTTTGACCCATACTTCATACCATAGACACAAACTTACTGAAAATAAATAATTGATCTGAATAGTGAATCTAAAATATAAAAATCCTAAAAGAAAACAGAATGTCTTTGTGTCCTTGGATTAGGCAGACTGTTCTCAGACACAGAATTAGAAGCATGATCCATTAAGAAAAAAAGTAGTAAAATGGACTTTATACAAGTTTAAAACTTCACAGAAACACTGTTAAGAGAATAAAAAAGACAAGCTACAGGCTGTGAAAAATTATTTGGAAATACATATCTAACAAACGGCCGTTGTTGCTGTTGTTGTTGTTGTTGTTGTTGTTGTTGTTGTTGTTGTTAGGTGCTATTGAGTTGGGTCCAACTCATAGTGACCCTAATAGGATTTTTAATGGCTGACTTTTTCAGGATTGGTTTTTTTAGGAGTGGACTGCTACATCCTTCTCCCATTTTTGTGGTGCTGGGGATTGAACCTGTGTTCTCAGAAAGTGCAGAGCAGTGGTCTATCAACTGAGAGCTAAACCATAGACCAAACAGCCATTAGAACCAGAATATTTTAAAACCTTTCAATTTAATAACAGGAAAACAACCCCATCCCCCATCCCATCCCCAAAAAACAAACAAAAAATTGGAACTATTTCACTACAGAAGATAATACAGACAGCATGTGAACATGAGATTTCAGAAGCTGGATTTGTCATTATAGGCTGGCCAGTGTGTGGAACAACTAAAACTCTCATACATTACTGATGGTAGTGTAATTCCTTACCATGTTAGAAATACATTTTCTGTAGGGCCCAGTAATACCACTCAATAAGAATCTACCCAAGAAAAATGAAAACATAGGTTGACATGTAAGCCTGTTTATGGTATACATGACTTTCATCATAACTGCCAAAAGGTGGAAACAAACTAAATGTCTTTCATCTGGTGAATGGATAAAAGTATGGTTCATATATGGGATGAGTATGACTGAGCAGTAAGAGAAATAATTTCCTGGTATATACAGTAATATGGATGAGTCTTACATGCATTATGCTAAGTGAAAAATATAGACTCAAATATATATTTGAGTCTCAAATATATATATATGTATATATATATATGGTGTGATTCCATTTATATGATGATCTGGAAAAGGCAAAACTATGGGAGCACAAAGCAAGTCATTGTTTTCTTAGGCGTTAGAGGCCTAAGGGAATTTTGAGGGGTAATCAAACAGTGTAGAGTTTTGATAGTGGTTATGATTACATTGTATGTGTGTTTGTCAAAATTCATAGAGCTCTATATCAAAAAGGACAAATAAAAATTATAAGTTATACCCTTTTATAAATATTAAAGTATTTCCTTCTGAATCTTGACTAGTTAATTGATACTGTTTAGTTACTACTCAAGAGTGAAATTAATAAGCCAGGTGCACGCCTGTAATCCCAGCCACTCAGGAGGCGGAGGCAGGAGATTGCAAGTCGGAGACCAGAGGCAGTCTGCATAACTTAGCGAGACCCTGTCTCAAAAAGTAAAAAACATGGGCCGGGGGTGCAGCTCAGTAGTCCAGCACTTGCAGAGCATGCAGGTGCAAGGCCCTGGGTTCAACCCCCAGTACCGGGGGAAAAAAAAAAATTAATCATCTTACTATACAGTAATATCAGGAAAGACAGCAAAGTTGATTAGTTCATCTCTATGACAGTGTTATTCATTGGGTATTAAATAATGCTCCTTTTTAAGCCACATTATGAAATTATAAAAGGAAGCAGTGTATCTTATAACCTGAAGGACACTTCTGTAGTCTCATTTGCTATTACCTCACCCCCTACTTAAATGAAATTGTCCCTTTAGTTCAGTTGCCTCAGGGTGAGTTATTGAAAATATGGAGGAGAAAATTGTGGAGGAAGAAGTAAAAGAGTTCTTTCCTTAATGGAAGCTAAGAAAAAAGGAAGAAATTAAACCAGACCCCAGGGAAGAGAAGAGATAGTAGTTGATATTAAATCTGAATCTGAGCAAGAAAATTTAGATCCAATATTTAGGATCTGAGGGGAAAACGTTTTAAGGAGACTGTTACTAGATGGAAATCAGAGAATGGCCATTTAGAAGCCATTGGAAGATACTGTCCTTGGTATGTTATCTTAACTTTTCAAAATAATGTCCCTTTTTGTAATGGGTAGCAATTTATTGGAATATGGAAAAACAGTGCCTTACACTGACTTGTCATTAACTTCTACTTACCTGTTACAGACTAGGACTTTGTAGTTGTGAGAGTTACAGAAGAACAGATCGTGCATGTTTAGATGATCCTTTCTTAAGGGGGGATCAAAAAGCCCACTCAGTGGTCTGTATGGTCCTTTGTCCACATTAAATGTTCAGTGGATTGGATTGTACATTTAATAAGTAAAACAAAGAAAAACTTATAGTAAGTAAAGCTGCTTTTCACCTTTTGGCTTCAAGAATACTATCACTAGCAGTATTTTGCCCCTCAACTAACGTCTCTCATTTTCTCCTAGTGTTCCAACTTCAGACAGATAAGTGAGAGAAAAAAGTCTAACTTCTTTTTGGTGTTTTTTGTTTGGTTGGTTGGTTTTTTACAGTGAGGCATTCATACACGCACACACACACACACACACACATACACACATGCACACACTTACACCTCTAGAAAGAGAATCCTAGGGTTTCCTCTCCTTGCATGCTTCTGTCTTCTTTCAGCTCTATGATCAATTTTACATTCTTTAATGTACCCATGCTTCATCCTCATGGTTAGAACAAGACAGTGACTTTGGATCATGGCCTACTAAGAACCTGGTGTTTGCTCTCTTTTCAGCATTGTGGATGCCCTGACAAGCAACAGCCAGGATATTCATGTGTCCCATTATGGCAGCAGGGAAGGTGGTGGAGAAAGCTCTTTACTCTCCTTACATTTTTATGAATTTCAGAATTAAGGTTTAATTTTTTTCCTGGGGAAAAAAGTCAATGTAAAGGTAGCATAAAATATACTTGAAGAGCCTGTTACCCCTGTTCTTCATTAGGCCATTTCCCTGTGGAGAAAGAGAAGAAGTGAACGCAGAGAGCTCTAAAGTATTACTTTAAACAGCAGTGAGTGGCTGAGCACTATGGCACATGCTGTAATGCAGGCAACATGGGAGGCTGAGGCAGGCGATTCCTAGGTTTGAGGCCAGAGGTAGCCTGCACAACTTAAGAGAGACTTGTGTCAAAAGAAAAAGGAAAAAAAAAAAAAGCAGAGTGACTCTATTTTTCCCCTCATATTTTTATCTTTTCTTCCTTTTATAAAAAATCTTACATTTTAAGTTATATGGTAAAATTGATTTTGTGTGTGTGTACAGTTCTTTGAATTTTAACATGTATATAGATTTGTATGGGGGCTGACATTTAGCTCTGTTGGTAGAGTGCTTGCTCTGCACACTTTGAGGCCCTGGCTTTGATCCACAGCACTGCAAAAATGGAAGGACCTGATAGCCCACTCCCAAAACAATTAGCCATTAAAAACCATATGAATAGTAGAGAAGCCCTGTCAGCTATAGTGCCTCTTTTGTGTTGTTGTACATAGGGTTAGTGTGAGTCAGATATGACTTAATGGCACCTTACAGAACAGACATAGATTTTATAACTACCACTACAATCTGGATACAGAACAATTCTGTCACCCCAATAACCTCTCCCCCATGCTATCAATTATTAAAGATGTGTTTTTTAATATTATTAATTTTGGGGGTTTTTTCCTTGTTTTCTCAATTCTGATCTGTGTTTTAAAATCTTGTGGTTTAAACACCCTCTCCTTGTGTCTTAATTACAGGTGATTTTGCAGTTCTTCTTAAAGCAGGCATGACTGTAAAGCAAGCAATTGTGTACAACCTCCTCTCTGCTATGATGGCTTACATAGGCATGCTCATAGGCACAGCTGTGGGTCAGTATGCCAATAACATCACACTTTGGATCTTTGCAATCACTGCAGGCATGTTTCTCTATGTAGCCTTGGTGGATATGGTAAGATACTTTACATTTTGTTGTTGTTGTTGTTGTTGTTGTTGTTATACTAAACCTGCAAATATGGAAATTATTTGAAACCAACTAATTTTTTAAAAATACAACTCATTTTAAAGACATTTGATATCCCAAATAATCTATTAGAGAAAAGCATTTAAGTAGAAGGATTCATTTTCTGGAACCCAGTTGAGAGGCTAAAGATTTTTGACCAACTGATGTCATTCCTCAAATAATCATCAATAGTGTTTAGATGTAATTACAGAAAAGTTATACAACTTTGAAGGTTTGCGATATTGAGGTAGAAGTGTTTTATTGTCATTGTTAACAGAGTCTTTTGGCCAACAAGAAAGAAATACTGCCCCTATTTGGTAAGCCAATTGTCTTCAGGCAATAGTGTACATTTCAAGGGATTTCTCTATCTTCTCATATTTCTAACTTTGTTGTTGTTGTTAGGTGCCATTGAGTCATTGTCCAGCTCATAGCGACCCTGTGTACAACAGATGAAACACTATTGTCAGTGCCTCTCTGCTATTCATAGGGTTTTCAACGGCTGATTGTTTTTTGGGAGTGGATCCTTCTCGAAAGTGGGTCCTTCTCAAAAGCCTACAGTACCAGATGTTTGCGAGCAGTCTCCTGTCCAAGTACTAACCAAGTACTAACCCTCCTTAGCTTCCTATATCTGACAGGATCCAATGCCAGTGTTACAGCTGCAGACTATTTCTAACTTCAGCTTGAAGTTAAACACCAGCAATTAGTTTAACGTTTGCTTTAATATTTCCAGTATATTACTGTTTCTGCAGAACTAGTAGTTTTTGGTTTGTTTTTTGTTTTTTAACGAGATACTCACTTCCTGGTAAGATCTACCACATAGCCTCATTTCATTATATAGCCTAAATTTTTAAGCACAGAATTAATGCCTATTTAATATAGAAAGTTAAAAATTATAAACAAAAAGAAGAAATAGAAATAATTTGTATTTTGTTACCTGGAGTTAGCCATTTCCCCTCCTATCTTCTCCTTAAATACCTCATTTCCTGTCCTCAGTCTTTAGCTTATTACCTTGCTTCCCATTCATGGGAACCACTGATGCCATCAAGACACGTTCCACAAGTTCCCATCACTACTTCTGCTCCCCTTGCTATCTCTCTGCTTGTTTACCTTCCTTCTTTTTATCATGAAGAACTTGTTCATATTCTAGCTAAATGCCTTCAAATTGTTCCTAGAGCCTGTCCCCTCATGCCAACTCCCTTGAACTCTGCTCTTTTTTTTCTGAATCATTTTACCCTCTCTGCCAGATCATTCCTATTATCATATATGCTACACTGTACTTTTCACTTCTTAATAAAGGTAGGAGAGAGGAATCTTTCTTAGCTCTCGTTCCCACTTTAGCTATCAGCCTGTTATTCTTTTAGCAAATCATCTTTTTTATTTTCCCCCAGTAGTGTGGGATTAAACTCAGGGCCTCATGTATGCTCGGCAAGCCCTCCTCCATAGAGCTGCATCTCTAGCCTCTTTTTTATTTTATTTTGAGATAGGGTCTTGCTGAAGTGTGCAAGCTGCCTCTGGCCTTGAATTTGAGATCTTCCTCCCAACTTCCTCCACTTCCCAAGTTGCTGGGATTACAGGCATGTGCCGTGGCATCCAGCTCATCACTTAATTTTTAATTATCCCTTTTCTTGAGTATAATCCTTCTCACTTTTCTCTCTGGCTGCTCTGCCAGAACTACTTTTGTCAAATTTACCATTGACTGTGACATCGATGGTTTCACTGGTCATTTTCTAGTCTTTATTTTTCTTTCCCTGACAGCAGCATTTGACAGTTGATCCTTCTTTTCTTTTGTGAACAAATTTTTTGTAAGTAGGCTTCTATAACATAATTTCCTGATCTTCTTCCCACATTTCTGGCTGCTTCTTTCTCAGTCTCTCACTGGATAGATCCTCTATCTTCTCGCCTACTTCTAAATGTTGGAAAATGTCCTCTGAATAATCTCATCCTTTAATCTGTTTACTTGAATGTCTAAAACACACTCTATTAATTACAATGTTCAGAACTCAGCTCCTGATATTTGCCAGCTCTACTTGCACCAGCATCCTTTACAGAATTCATCATCTCATAAATGACAACTCTATTCTTCTAGTTGCTCAGACCAAAAGCCTAAGTATCATCCTTTGTCTCTACCTTTTCTGCTCTCCCCACATTTGCTTTGTCACTGAAGTTCTGAGGCCTTTATTTCCTAACTCCCCGTCCTCCGGTACCCCCTCCAAATCACTGTCTTTCTTTTTTTAACTGCTCTTCCTGCTGTTCTCTTGCCATGCCCACCAAACACTATATGTCAACACCTCAGCTAGAGTGATCCTGGTAAGTCATAGATCACATTATGCATGACATTTATGTGCTCCATACCCTTCAATACCATCTCATTGAGAGTAAAAGTCCCAAAGTTCTTACTTTGACATGCAGAGTTTTTTCCATTATCCTTGAACTCTTGCACTCTCTTCCCTTCCCTTTAATTTTCCTAACCTGGCCTCATTTCTTCCCACTTTCCCCTGAAAGACATACTGTGCCTCAGTTGTAACCTGCAGGCATTCTTGTGGCTAGCTCCCTCACTTACTTCTTAGGAGGCATCCTATCTACAATTTCAGTCTTCTCCCTAACATTTCTTATCCTCTAATCCTTATTTTGGGCTGGGATATAGCTCAGTTGGTAGAGCGCAGTTCTGCAGTCTCTGAGGTCCCAAGTTCAATTCCTAGCACCCTAAACATGGGCGAAAGAGGTGGCAATCCACTCCCAAGGCAATCCCGAAACAGTAAGCCATTGAAAACCCTATAAGGGTCGATATGAGTCAGACATGACTCAAGGGCACCTAACAACAACAACAACAACAATAATCCTTATTTTACTTTTTCCTCCTTTGCACTCATATCTCAATCTATTAATAACACAATAATCATTTTACTATTTAAATGTTTTTTTTCTTCCTTCAAGGAGTCATCTCATTAATGGCAGGCATTCTTGTCTTATTTCATATGCTGCTGGAAATAAAGTTCACAAGGAGTATTGCATAAAGAATGAGTGAACTGATTTCTTGTAGTAGGAAACCAGAGATATAAAAAAGAATGAGAGTTTTTACAAGAAGGATTTATAGTTTTAATGGAGAAAAGTGGCCATTAATTACAATTATTTTGATATGTGTTAAGATAGAGTGATGTACTATTTTTGTGCAACTGCAGAGAGGCTGACTAAAAACGAGAATTAGGGAAGGCTTTTGTAATAGGAAATCTGAGCTAACTCTTAAAGAATGTAAAAGAGTTTGTTGGAAGCAAGAGGAAAGGATGTAATCTGAATGATAAATTGCAACATTCCTTTCACAGGTAAGTCTACTCCAGGGATTGTATTCTGAAGAAATAACCTAAAATGACTACCATTTATAAAATAAGCAACCAAACAAAAATAAAACCTTGCAAAAAGTATTCTTTGCATTGTCACAATTGTATTGGAAATGCTTTAAATGTTCAAGAAAGGAAACAAACTATCTACATGTATTTCCTAGGATTTTAATGATAAAAATTTATGTATTTTGTAATGTGAAGTAGATAAAAAGAGTTAAAAATTACATTTGTATTGTCACCAGGTTGGTATTGGCCAGATCATGACAGTCACACAGTGTGCCATGCTAAAAAGATTAGCGCTGATCTTGTAAACTTAGGAAGACATTAAAAGGTTTAAGCAGTGAAATAATATAATTTTTTTTTCTTTTTTAGAAAGGTCACTTTAACTATAGGGAGGATTAGTTGTATTTATTTAAAGTCATTTGACAAGATATCAGCAGTAGCAGAAGCTGTAGTCTGAGATATATAGGATGTCCTGGTGGATGTATCTGGTTTTATTGGACCTTGGGCAGCATTGTCTATCAGCCCCTATAGAAGCCTTTTTGGTTTTGTCTGTTTTGTTTTCTTTGCAGTGCTGAGGATCAAACCCAACTCTGGGCAAGCACACACTATTACTGAGCCACACCCTCATCTCCACATTTTTGTATTTTAACAGGTGTAGCCATACCAATAGATGTTGGTTGGCTTTTAGCTGTGGTTTTGGCAAATGGTATGTATGTTAGCATTCAGGGTAGATCTGAATGTTGCAAAGGTACAGTATAAGTTCTAGTCGGTATGTATACATATCTAGAGGAGATATTTTTGTGAAACACCCTGTACATTGTTTATGCCTAAATATAAGGAAAGTCAGAAGGAAACATTGTTGCAAAAATAAAAACTTAAGAGAAGGAAAAGAAAGTTGTAATAAAATAGTCTTAATAGAATTGGATGTACAGAGCTGCAAGTTTGTAAACATTTACAAACTTTAAAGTACTTATAAAAATCTGTTACTTTTTTCAGCTTCCAGAAATGTTGCATGGTGATGGTGACAATGAAGAACATGGCTTTTGTCCAGTGGGGCAATTCATTCTTCAGAATTTAGGATTGCTGTTTGGATTTGCCATCATGCTGGTGATTGCCCTCTATGAAGACAAAATTGTGTTTGACATCCAGTTTTGACCATTCCCAGTAATCACTGCTGATTACGAGAATGTTATTCAGCTTTGCATCTGTTCCTTGTACTGTGTGCACATTGCTCAAAGAAAAGTCAGTGGCTTGCACTACTTACAAGTACCATAGATTTGAGCCTAACCACAAAAGTCCGGTGCTCAGTACTGTTTTCCCTGTGTGAAAGGGTCTTTTAAAAACAAAGTTTGTGATAAAGACAGGAGAAAATACGACTCCATGAACCAATGTTGATACAAGTTTGATTAAGACTTTCAAATCATAAAACACTAGTCTCTTTATTAGTAGAAGCTTCTGTGACTATGCAGAAATAGAAATTGAACCAAAAAATCATTTAAACTTTAGAAATATTTTAAATGGACTTTGAGCAGACATTTTTGTGTGTGTGCTAAGAATGAATTGTAGTGCCCTTTAATTCAGCGACATATATACAGATGGGGTAATAGGATCAACTTGACACAACTTTGAAACCACATAAAGTAGACTATAGGAACTAGAGGAAAGCCCAGGCTGTATTAGAGTATGAATTTAGCATTGGAAAAAGCCCTTATTCTTGAATCTAGAGTTACTATTTTTGTATATATTTGCATAGTGTTTAAATTTGCAGCCTAAACTACTGAAATTTGTGATTGTATGTTTCTGTGAGCTTCAGTTTAATGAAAGATTCATAATAGTTCTTTGTATTATAATACTTGGTGTTTAGGGGTATTTTTCTGTTTTCTTTTTTTAATAATTATTTTGTTTTGTTTGTTTTTGGGAGGTGGGGGTCAAAGCATGTGGTCAAATGCTTTTTCCTTAAAATTATAACTCTCTAGAAAATATCAAAGGAATAAACCCAAACATAGTATCCAATTTTCCAACTCCTTAATACTAACTACATTAATTGGGAAATAACAAGTTCTAAAAGTTACTGTTACTTTACCAGTTTGGCATTGGAATTAAGAGCACATGCTGTGGCTAGCAGTAAAGTTGTAAGGCAAAAAATCCAAGTTTACCATGCCAGTAATCTGTATATGAAGTGTCAAATAGTTACCAGGATAAACTCCACTGATACCATGGTTATTGTGGTACCAAGTAAATGACTAAGCTGAAATCACTTGATCATTCTGTGCCAAGATAGGCTGTTGGTGCCTGATAGGGATTAGTCTCTTTTCCTAGGTGCCCTCTTCTTCTGCCATAATTGTAAATGATTTGTGAGAAGTGCAAGCCATGTTTATCCTGAATTTTGACTCAATAAATTATAGTACTAGTCATATGCATGTAGCTTTCTGTTTACATCTGTGCCACACAGTCTTCATTTATGCCAGGTAAACTACATTTGAACTGTGTACAGCTAGCTTTGTTTTAATCTGCTTGGCAACCAGTATAGCTAGTTTAAAAATCTTACTGTCAAAAATGTAAGAGCCAAACTCTTTCCATTCCATTTTAAATATTTTCATTTAATCTTTCTCTTCTCTCCACTACCTTTCCTCTTATTCTGTGAACTTTTAAAAATAAAAACAAAACTCTGAGAGCAGCACATGCATCCAGGTATTAATAGGTTATTGCCAGTGTTTCTTCTTTATGCTGTAAGCAAGAGAGCTTGGGTGTTGTTAATCTTTTATGCCTGAATTTGAAAATCGTTTTGGCTTTCTCCATGGCCACCTCATAGTAAGCAGGAGTTTTATACACAGATTGTTTTCAGCATTGGGCACTGAATTAGGACAGTCCTCATCTCATTGCTTGGCCCTTCAAGCAACCTAGAAGGTGCTGACATTTTATTTAGTACTGCCAACTTCCAGTGATTCAAATATCTTGCTGTCTGAACCAAGATATATTTATAGCTCACTTTGGAGTTTTATACCCAAGGAGGATTGTGCATTCCAGCATTAAATCTGCTTCACTTAAAAGCAACAGCTGGAATATACTTCCAGTCTTAAATGCCTCATTTAAAGCAGATTGGTTATGCTAAAGTATATAAAGTTTTATATTATCTATCTGAGAAATGGTATTATCTTTATTTGCTAGATTTTCTTAACCTTTTAGGAGGGCTGTAACAATTGCTGCTAGTATTTTGATAGGGTTCCACCAGTGTTTAGTTTTCACATCATTCTAATGTATAGGTTCAACTCTTACTAGACAATCTTAATTCCACTACATTTCTGTTTGGCTCCAACATTCCATTTAGCTTGACCAGTCTCATTTTAACATGTGTTTGTTGGAGGACATTATTGTTACTTGTACAATGCTGTCACCATGTGACATCCATATGAATTTTGGTGTATATCACATTGCATTCAATCAGCTGTGATTATGCTTAGAAATACTATAGTAACTAGATGCAATGTGAATTTTTTCCCATTAACAGTTAAGTCAGTGGCTTAAATGTGATTATGGTCTGCAAGGTGATACTTGCTAAAATATCTAAACTTGTTTTGTTGTAACTGAATCATTTTTTTTTTAATTTATAAAGCTGGAAATGATCAAATGCTGTTTTTTTCATTGTCAACAGTGGTGTGTCATTTTATGTATGTTCCTAATGCTTATGGAACTCTCCCAAAATAAAGTTATTCAAAAAGAGCAATTATACGAATGTGTCTTCTTTAGCACCCCTTTCAGAACATTCCTTACGTTGAAATATATGAGTCATTTTATAGATAGATTACATTAACACATAAGTAAATTCATAATTAAGAATATTAATCACATTTATTTAAGCCAAGAAATTGTTTAAACAGTAAAATGTACTCAACAGTCTAACAAGAAATAGGAAAAAGGAAATGATACTTTCAGGTTATGAATTAAGTTGACATAACAGTGCTACACCCCGTCCAATCCAGTGTTCCTTGGGTTGGTCAGAGGGAAGAATCATAGCAATCACAAAATTTGTAGAATGGCCAGTGGTAGATAATGTGCCTCTCCTCTCACTCGTCTTATACAATGGAGCAACATAACTTGGTCGTTTTGGTATCTCTGCCTTCTTACAGGGCTTTAGCCACATCTGGAAGAAAGTACATAACACCTAAATCGAAGCTGTTATATATACTTGAGCCTACTTTGAGTATTCTCTAAGGTTATATCTGAAAATCTGTGGCCCAAATAGATTTTATTTTTGTCATCAGTCTGGCTTAAAACATTTTTAAGGACTACCATAAAACCAATTTAGAAGCTTGAGGGGGAGAAAATAGTTTTTACCTAGTCCCTCAAAAAGCATATTACCTAACTTCATTACCTCTAAACCATATTTACCTAGGGGTGATTTTTGGAGCTTACAATAACAAATAACATATAAATGTCATGTGCAAAGGACTGGAGATATAAAACAAACAACACTTTGTCAAGCTTAAAGAATTGAAGAAAAAATTCAAGCCTCAAGTGGCAATAGTGAAGGATTCTACAGGGAAAATATTGAACAGAACAGGAAACATCAAAAAGAAGATGGAAGGAATATACAGAGCCATTATGCCGAAAAGAATTGGTGGATGATCAGTCATTTAAAGTGGTTACATAGGATCAGAAACCAATGGTACTAAAGGAAAAAATGGAAGCTGCCTTAAAGGAACTGGCAAAACCCAAGGCTCCAAGAGTTGATGGAATACCAATAGAGATGCTTCAATAGATGCATCACTGGAGGTGCTCACTTATGCCAAGAAATTTGTAAAACAGCTACCTGGCCAACCAACTGGAAGATATTCACACTTATTCCCAAGAAAGGGGATCCAACCAAGTGTGGAAACTATCAAACAATGTCACTAATATCACAGACAAGCAAGATTTTGCTAAAGATCATTAAAAAGCAATTGTAGCAGTATACAGACAGGGAACTGCCAGAAAATCAAGCCAGATTCAGAAGAGGGTATGGAACCAGGGATATCACTGCTGATGTCAGATGGATATTAGCCAAAAGCAGAGAATACAAGGATATCTATGTATGTTTTTAATGACTATGCAAAGGCATTTGACTGTGAATCATAACAAATTATGGATAGCATTGCAAAGAATGGGAATACAAGAGCACTTAATTGTACTTATGAGGAATTTGAAAGACTGCCAAGAGGCAGTCTTTCAAAACGAACAAAGAACCACCACTGCCTGGTTTAAAGTCAAGAAAGGTGTGTTGTCAGGGCCGTATCCTTTCACTGTATCCAACCTCAACACACTCTCCATGCTGAGCAAATGATCTGAGAAGCTGGATTTAAGAAGAACACAGCATCATAATTGGTTTGATTATTGACTGCTTACTGATTACCTGCTTTATGAAGGTGACATAAATTTGCTTGCTGAAACGAGAGGATTTGAAACATTTACTGATGAAAATCAAAGAACACAGCTTTCAGTATGGATTGTAACTCAACATCAACAAAACAAAAATCCTTAACAACTGGATCAGTAAGCAACCTCATGATAAATTGAGAAAAGACTACCTAAAAACCAAGAAATGGAGTGCCCACTCTAATAAAACAACCACTATTAGACCTAAAGGATGGGTTCCAATACAGTTATGTTGTTGTTGTTGTTGTTGTTGTTGTTGTTGTTGTTGTTGTTAGGTGCTGTCAAATCAGGTCCCACTCATAGCAACCCTATGTATAACAGAACAAAACAGTCCCCAATTGTACCAGGCACACGATCTTTCTTTTGTTTAAGCCCACTGTTGCAGACACTGGACAGTGCATCTAGTTAAGGGTTTTTCTTCTTTCTTTCTTTCTTTCTTTCTTTCTTTCTTTCTTTTTCTCTCTCTCTCTTTTTTTTTTTTTTTTTGTTGTTGTTGTTGTTGTTGACCTGCCATTCTCCTAAACATGATGTCCTTCTCCAGGGATTGGCCCCTCCTCACATGTCCAAAATACATAAGACGCAGTCTAGCCATCTTTGCTTCCAAGAAGCACTCTGGTTGCACTTCGTCTAGGATGGATCTGTTGCTTCTTTTGGCAGTCAAAGATGTATTATTTGTTTCCAGCACCATAATTCAAAAGCATCAATTCTTCTCCTGTCTCCCTTATTTAATGTCCAGCTTTCACAAACATATGATGCAGCTAAAAATACTATGGCATGAGTCAGGTACATCTTCATCTTCAGTGTGACATCTTTACTTTTCAACACTTTAAAGAAGTCTTTTCCAACAGCTTTTCCCAATGCAAAGCATCTTTTGATTTCTTGACTGCTGCTTCCATGGGTGTTGATTACAGAACCCAGTAAAGCAAAATCTTGGATAACCTCAGTCTTTTCTCAATTTATCATGAGGTTGCTTACTGACCCAGTTGTAAGGATTTTTGTTTTGTTGATGTTGAGTTACAATCCATACTGAAAAGCTGTGTTCTTTGATTTTCATCAGTAAATGTTACAAATCCTCTTTAGTTTGAGCAAACAAAGTTGTGTCATCTACATAATGCAGGTAGTCATCCTCCAATTATGATGCTGTGTTCTTCATAAAATCCAGCTTCTCGGATTATTTCCTCAGCATAGAGACTGAAGAGGTATGAAGAAAGATACAGCCCTGACATACACCTTTCTCAACTTGAAATCAGGCAGTGTTTCCTTGTTCTGTTCAAATGACTGCCTCCTGGTCCATGAGTATAATTAAATGTTCTAGCATTCCCATTCTTTGCAACGTTATCCATAATTTGTTATGATCCACATAGTCAAATGCCTTTGCATAGTCAATCAAACATAGACAGACATCTTTTTGGTATTCTCTGCTTTAGGCTAATATCCATCTGACATCAGCAATGATATCCCTGGTTCCCCACCCTCTTGTGAAGCCAACCTGATTTTCCTGCAGTTCCCATTTATATATTGCTATAGTTGCTTTTCAATGATCTTCAGCAAAATTTTGCTCATGTGACATATTAATGATATTGTTTGATAATTTTTGAATTTAGCTGGATCCCCTTGCTTGGGAATAGGCACATATATAGATCTCTTCTAGTCAATTGGCCCCGTAGCTGTTTTCCAAAGCCCTTGGCATAAACAAGTGAGCACCTAAGTGCTGCATCTGGTTGTTGAAACATTTCTGTTAGTATTCCATCAATTCCTGGAGCCTTGTGTTTCATCAATTCCTTCAAGGCAGTTTCTCCTTCCTTCAGTATCATTAGTTCCTGACTACATGCAATCTCTTGAAATGGCTGGTCATCCACCAATTCTTTTTGGTATTATGACTGTATTCTTTCCATCTGCTTTTGATGTTTCCTGTGTCGTTTAATATTTTCTCTGTAAAATCCTTCACTATTGCCACCTGGCTTGAATTTTTTCTTCAATTCTTCAATTCTTTAGGCTTGAGAAAAACAGACAGTGTTCTTGCCTTTGGTTTTCTATCTCCAGTTCTTTGTATATGTCATTGTAATATTTGATTTTGTCTTCATGAGGTGCCCTTTGAAATCTGTTTAGTTCTGTAACTTTGTCATATCTTGTTTTTATTTTAGCTTCTTAATGTTTGTGGGCAAGTTTCAGAGTCTCTTTTCACATGTAATTTGGTCTTTTCTTTTTTTCCTGTCTTTTTAATATCCTTTTTGTGTGTGTGTATGTGTGGTACTAGGGATTGAACCCAGGGCCTCACACTTGCATGCTTTGTAGGTGCTGTAGGTACCACTGAGCTACACCCCCATCCTGTTTTGTTTTGTTTTGTTTTTCATCTTGAGACAGGGTCTCGCTAAATTACACAGACTGCCTCTGATTTCCAACCTCCCAAATCACTGGGATTATGTTGTTGTTGTTGTTGTTAGGTGCTCTCGAGTAGGTATCCAACTCATAGCGACCCTCTGTACAACAGGAGAAACACTATTGTCAGTGCTTCTCTGCCGTTCATAGGGTTTTCGATGGCAGATTGATTTTTGGGAGGGGGTTGCCAGGTCCTTCTCCCAAGCCTACAGCTTCTGGTGTTCCCAGGAGGTCTCCCATCCAGGTACTAACCAGGCCCGACCCTGCTTAGCTTCCGAGATCTGATGGGATCAGATGCCACAAGGCTATGGCTGCAGGCTACTGGGATTATAGGTGTGAGCAATTGCACCTGGCAACAACACACTTTTCAATGAACAGTGGGTCTTTGAAAAAGTCAGAATGGGAATTTCCTTGAAGCAAATGAAAATGGAAACACAACATACCAGAACCTTTAAGATATAAGAAAAGCAATAAAAAAAAAAAAAAATAGAAAGATGTTAAACAAGAAACCTAATGGTGCATCTCAAAGTCTTAGAAAAGCAAGAACAAATCATACCCAAAATTAGTGGAAGGAAAGAAATACTGAAGATCAGAGCAGAAATAAATGAAATAGAGTCTAAAAGAATAATAGAAAGACCCAATGGAACAAAGATTTGGTTCTTTGAAAGTTAACTTGACAAAATTTTAACTCAACTAAAAAAAAAAAAAAAAAACCACAAATAAATAAAAGTAGAGATGAAAAAGGAAATACTACAACTGCGACTACAGAAATCCAAAGGATCATTAGGGATCATATAGAAAAACTATATGCTAACAAATTGAAAAATCTAGAAGAAATGGATACATTCCAAAATGCATGTGACCTACCAAAATTGAAACAGGAGGATATAAAAAAACCTGAAGAGTAAGTAATGACAGAATCAGGAAAAAAAGTGTCCCAAGGAAGCCCAGGAATTGGTACCACTGACTTTTACAAAAATTTTAAACACACACACACACACACACACACACACACACACACACCCCATGTGTATATCATTAGAAAATACTAACCACAGGCATTGTATCATAAAGAATTTTGGGATGTGATTCTGCAAGTTTCTTGATCTTCCTATTCCAGGAAGCTCCATCCAGAAATAATCCATAAATGTAAACACCTAAATATATAAAAGAAAGAAGTTAATATAACCCTTTAAATATGCATATTGATTGAATTCTTGATCTGAAATTCCAGCATATGAATACCATGCAGATAATACTAGGTTAGTAGGCTAAAGCTGGTCCAAAAATGAAAGCAACCTTCTACATATTTTAACATCCTTATTTCTAAAATATCTAGATGTTGCCTAGTAAAGTAATGCACTCACTACTAAAATTAAATGTGGAAGACAAAAGAGGAAAGACATTTTATTTATTTATTTATTTGTTTGTTTATTTATTTATTTATTTTGCAGTATTGTGGAGTTGAACCTGGGGCCTCACACATCCTTTCTGCAAGCACTCAACCACTCAGCCATACCCTCAGCCTATTTTTCACTTTGTATTTTGAAACAGGGTCTCACTAATTTGTGCTGGCTGCCTCTGGCCTTGAATTTGCAATCCTCCTGCCTTTGCCTCCCTAGTCACTGAGATTAAAGGTGTGTGCCACCACGCCTGGCTCGAGTATAGAAATTTTAAACCAGTCTGTGAGAGGTCCTCAGTGCATGTTATTACAGGATTAATATTTTAATTGACTAATGATTATGTTATTAAAAGCTATAAAACCTAAAAGAAAAAAAATCCCACCACATTCTTTTCCTTTTTTTCTTTGAGTCAGTTTTGCTCTACAGCAAAGGCTGGCCTAGAGCTTGCTGTGTAACCCAGCCTGGCTGCAAATTTGTGATCCTCCCTCTAGTGTTAGCCTCCTGAGTGTTGAGATTACAGACATGTGCCACTATGCCTGGCTAACCCACATTCTTAATGTAATTATAGGGATCCAGTGGCTACTAGACAGCATAAACAAGACACCCCTCTGCACACCTCTAAAGTTAGGAGAATTAAATTTCTCCTCCCTCTTAGAATTTATTCTCCCTGCCAAAACCTCTCCTTAGTCTGGTAATGAAAGGACACATGGATGAACTCTCTCTAGAGTGTAAAGGCATACACTAACTAGATGAAGAAGAGTACAAATCGGGAAATCAATGAGTTGTGGGGTCACTTTCTCTGGCTATCCATATCTATAAAGTATCATGGGTTGAATATAGGGATCTGCACATAAAGATATTCATTATAACTGTTGCAGAGATGTCAAAAGAAGCAATGTAGAACTTAGAAAGACCAAGGTTTTAGCCAGGCATGGTAGCATACGCATATAATCCCAGTGGCTCAGGAGGCAGAGGCAGGAGGATCGCAAGTTCAAGACCAGAGGCGGTCTGTGTAATTTAGTGAGACTCTGTCTCAAAAAGTAAAAAAAATGGGCTGAGGGTGCAGCTCAGTGGTCTAGCACTTGCATGCAAGCAAGCATGCAAGCACAAGGCCCTGGGTTCAACTCTCAGTAGTGGAAAAAGAAAGAAAAAAAGAAAAAAAGAAAGAAAGAAAGAAAGAACGAAAGAACGAACGAACCAACCAAGGTTTTAGTTCCCAATTTGCTGTGTGACCTTGAGCAATTGAGTTAATCTCAGAAACTGTTTTACCATCTAAAGAACAACCTAAAAACATTTATAAACCAGCAAGACAGATTTTTGCTCTTTTTGTCCACTTTGTGGAGCTGTTTAAATCAAATCAGCTAATATAAATGAAAGTGCTTTGCAGAACAGTATATAAAAATCCATTGGAGTGGTGAGGTCCAATAAGACTTTTTGCAATGACGGAAATATTTTATATCTATGCTTCCAACATGGTAGCCACTAGTTACATAATGGCTATTGAATACTTAAAAAATGTGAGTGTGACAGAACGATTGAAAATTTTTATTAGTGTGTATTAATTGTATAAAATAATGGGTTTCATGACATTTTCATACATGGATAAATCATACTTTGATCACATCAACTCAGATGAAACTTTTTAACTCTCCCCTGCCTTTACTCTGATCCCCTCACTTTGTCTAATAGTGTCCTTACTAATTTTGTGCCTTTTCCTCCCCATAGATTCCACAAATGAGAGAAAGCATGCGATGCTTGTCTGAGTCTGGTATATTTTGCTTAATATGATGAACTGCAGTTCCATCCATTTCCCTGCAAATCACATGATTTCAGTCCTCTTTATTGCAGAGCAATACTCCATTATGTAAATACAGAACATTCGCTTTATCCATGTATAGTTTGGCCCCTGGGTTGATTCTACAACTTGCCTATTGTGTATAGTTCCCTAATAAACATGGGTATACATGCATCTCTATTGTATGCTGGTTTTGATTCCTCCAGGTGTGGATACCCAGGAGTGATATAGATGAGTGGATGGTAGTTATAATTTCAGTTTTTGGAGGAACTTCCAAAATGATGTCCACAGTGGCTATATTAAGTTACATTCTTAATAGTGTATAAGGGTTCCTTTTTCTCCCATGTCCTCACCACCATTTATTGCTTTTTGTTTTCTTGATGATAGCCATTCTGACAGGTATGAGGTGGTATCTCAATGTAGTTTGATCTTCATTTTCCTTGATAGCTAAAGAAGTTGAATTTTTTTCATATAATTATAGGCCATTTGTACTTCTATTCAGAATTGTCTGTTTGGTTCATTTACACATTTAATGACTGGATCACTTTTTTTAGTTCCTTATATATTCTGGACATTAATCTTCTGTCAGAAGAGTTATCTGGCAAAAACTTTCTTCCATCATGTCTCTTCACTCTAGTAATTGTTTCCTTTCCTGTGCAGAACTTTTTAAATTTGATGCAATTCCAGTTGTTGATTCTTATTGTTTCCTGAGCTATTAGAATTCTATTCAGGGAGCTTTGCCTATGCCTGTATCTTGAAGTGTTTTCCTCTACTAGTTTCAAAGCTTCTGGTCTTACGACCCTGATAACCTCCACCTTTGCTCTTTTTGCTCAGGATTACTTTGGCTATTGTGCTTCTCTATCAATTTTAGGATTTTTTCTACTTCTGTGAACAGTGTCATTATTTTTTAAATAAGGATTTCTTTGAATCTGCATATCACATTTGGTAATATGGCCATTTTAACAATATTAATTCTGTTGTTCCATGAACATGGGAGGCCATGCATCTTCCAGTGTCTTCAATTTCATCAGTGCATTAGAGTTTTCATTGTAGATGTCTTTCAATTCCTTGGCTACATTTATTTCTAGGTATTTTATTTTTGGAGAAGGATGCTACTGTCACTGGGACACGTCTTGATTTCTTTCTACATTATTGTTGTCTAGAAAAGCTATTGATTTTTTATGCTGATTTTGTATCCTGCTACATTGTTGAATATGTTCATCAGATATAACAGTTGGCTGGGGGAGTCTTTATAGTCTTCTAAGTATAGGATCCCCCCACATCTCTGTCAGCTTGTCATGCTGTGGGGCTTACGTGTTGCTGTGATGCTGAAAGCTGTGGCACCAGTATTTTACATATCAGCAGGGGCACTCATAATGGATGGGTTTCAGCTGAGCTACCAGACTAAGGCAGACTAGAGAGAAGGGCCCGGCAGCCTACTCCCAAAGCAATTAGCCACTGAAAACCCTATGAATAGCAAAGAAGCACTGTCAAATATAGTGCTGGAAAATGAGCCCCCAGGTTGGAAGACATTCAAAAAATGACTGAAGAGTGGCCTCCTCAAAGTAGAGTTAACCTTAATGATGGGAATGGAGTAAAGTCCTTGGAACCTCCTTTTAATGATGTGGCATGACTCAAAATGAGAAGAAACATAGTGGATATAATAATGGGTTCCAACATAAAAATACCAGATTGTGTGTATGGCACTGTGTTGGGTAGCATTTCATTCTGTTATATGTAGGGTTGCCACTAGTCAGACTCCTCAACAGCACCTAACAGCAACAACAAGTATAGGATCCTATCATCTACAAATAGGGGTATTTTTGACCTCTCCTTTTCCTATTTTTAAACCTTTTATTTTTTATCTTGCCTCATTACTCTTGCTAAAATTTCTAGTACTATATTGAATAAGAGTGGTAAGAGTGGACACTTTTGTCTGTTCTGGATTTTAGAGATTTTTCCTGTTCAATAAGATGTTGGCTACTGTTTTGCTGTATATATCCTTTATTATGTCGCAGGATCATCCTTTTACACCTATTTTCTTCAGGGATTTTCTTGTGAAGTGTTGTTAAATTTTGCCAAAGGCTTTTCCTGAATCTATTGAAATAATCATATGGTTTGTATCCTTGATTCTGTTAATGTACTGTATTCCATCTATTGACCTTGCTATGCTGAACTATTCTTGCATCCCGGGAATAAAACCAATTTGATCATAGTGTATGATCTTTTTAATGTGTTGTTTAATTCAGTTTTCCAGTGTTTTGTTGAAGATTTTCATATCTATGTTCATCAAAGATATTGGTCTATACTTTATTTTTCATTATGTCCTTATCTGGTTTTTGTATCAGGGTAATACTGGCTTTGTAGAATGAATTTAGAAGCATTCCTTCCCTTTTAATGTAATAGAATATTTTGAGGAGCATTGCTGTTAGTTCTTCCTTAAAGATCTGATAGAACTCAGCTGTGAATCCATCCAGTCTGAGGCTTTGCTCTGTTGGAAGACTTTTTAATATTGCTTTAATCTCTTTGCTCATTATTGATCTGCTTGAGGTTTTATATCCTTTTAGTTTTGTGTCTAGAAATTTTCCATTATTTCTGGGTTTTCCACTTTATTGAAATAAAAGGGTTTTTTTTAAGTATTACCCAATGATACTCTGGATCTCAGTAGTATCTGTTGTAGTATATCTTTTTTGCCTCTACTTTTAATAATTTGAGTCTTCTCTCTTCCTTTTGGTTACTTTGGCTAAGTTTGTCAATCTTGTTTATCTTTTCACAGAACCAGCCCTTTAGTTTCATTGATCCTTGGTATTGTTCTTTGAGCTCCCACTTAAGTTTTTTATTTTCAATCTCTCTGATTTTGTAATGTAGGCACTCATCGATATAAACTTCCCCCTTAGACCTGCCCACAAATTCTGGGAAGTTGTGTTTTCATTTTCATTTGATTTTAGGGTTTTTTAAATTTCCTTCCTGATTTCTTCAATGACTTACTGATCATTCAAAGATGTATTCTTCAGTGTCCATGTGCTTGTAATTTTCTGTAGCTTCCCTTATCATTGATTTCTAGTTTTAGTGATTATAACCTGGTAAGATATGAGATTATTTCAATATTTTTGTATTTGTTAACAATTTTTTATGTCCAAAGATGTGATCTGTTTTGGAAAAAGTTCTATGAGTGGCTGAGAAGAATATGTATTCCACGGTTGTTGGGTAAAATATTCTGTAGATGTCTGTTAAGTTCATTTGATCTATAGTGCAGTTTAACTCTGAAGTTTCTTTGATTTTTTGTCTGGAAGATTTATCTGTCAATGATAGTGGGGTACTGAAGCCACCTACTATTAGTGTGTGGACCTATCTATCCCTTTATGTCCAGTACTGTTTAATTTATGGAATGGTGTATATCAATGTTTGGTACATATATATTTACAATCATTATATCTCCTTATTGGATTATTCCCTGTAGGGATATAGCTTAAAGAGGCAACCTGACTCGAGGCCTTTCTAGCCAACCTCGAGGTCTAAAACTTGTCTTCAAGGCAAGATGGCCTCTAATGACCTCTACCCTGCATCCTGGAACTTTTGGGCCTTGAGCTCACCAAGATGGTTCTGCCATCCAACTGCCCTCCTCAAACCCCTCAATACCTGATTGACTACTTCCCAATTACCAGACGACTCCTGATTGGCCAGTTTAAGAACATCCCCTGATTGGTTCCCCTTTCAACCCTTCATTTGCATACCCCACCTGATAGGTTAAGCCCCAATTACCCCATATGATGTGGTAGTCTCTGATTGGTCCAGATAGGATATATAAGCACAGTGCATAGGGTCCACAGGGTCCACAACATCAACCCTGAGGAGAGAGAAAGAGGTCCAACCACTGACCCTCACAAGAGAGATAAAAAAGAGAGAACTGCAATAAAGAGCTGTTTATGGAAGGGCACTTGGGGTTGGCATCATTCTTTGAAGCAAGAAGCAAGGAGCAGCTGTGGGCACAATTCTCTGAGCCTGCCTTTTTAAAGGCTTCTCAGAGTAGCCATGAGCGTAACTCTCCTTTCCGGGCAGCACAACACCTGACTCACCAACCCCACAGCAGGTCTTCAACCGCTGGGTTCAATTCATGACTGGAGTGTTATAAGCGGAGCAATTCCCAGTGGCAGGCAACACCCCACAGTTCCCTTTATTAATATGTAATGACTTTCATCACTTCTAATTTTGGTGTGAAGACTGCTTTGTCAGATATGAATATAGCTACTCCTGCTTGTTTTCAGATTCTCTACACTTGGAGAATCATTTTTTCATCTTTTCATTTTCAGTCTGTCTGTCTTTGCCAGTGATGTCAGTTTCTTGCAGATGGCAAATAGTTGGGTCTTTTTTTTTTAACCCAACCAGCCACTCTTCGTCTTTTATTTGAAGGATGAAGACCATATACATTCAGGATTATTGTTGGAAAGGTACGTAATAGTTCCTGTTATTTTTTTTTCTGATTGTTTTGAAGAATCTGGTTTTTTTTTCCTTTTTCCTTTATTCATCGTAGATATTTGCTGGTTGAGTTAATAATATTTGATTCTTTCCTAATTGTCTTTTATGTATCTTTTTCTTATGATATTTATTACTTTCTGAGCTGTCATGATTATGAACATCTTTCTCCTCTGTGTAAAGAGTTTCTTTATTGTCTGCAATCTTGGCTTAGTGCTTAGGAATTGTTTATGCTTATGCTTAGTTTATACTTATTTTGGAATGTCTTTATTCTTTAATTTTAAAGGATAATATTCATTAACAGTTATATTCAGAGATTGAAATGTGTCATTCCATGTCTTCCTGGACTTTAGGACTTCTGCTAAGTCTACTGCTATTCTGATGGGTTTGCCTTTATAGATAACTTGGTACTGTTTTGCAGCTTTCAATATTATTGCTTTATCTTACAGTCTTGGCTTTTTAACTATAATATGATATGAAGAAGTTGTTTTCTGGTCATGCCTATTCCGGGTTCTAAATGACTCAAGTACTTGGATGTCCTGACCTTTCCCTAGATTTGGAAATTTTCTGTTTGTATTTTCATTGAGTAGATTTTGTGTCTTTAGCCTGTTTCTCCGCTCCCCACTTCTATACCAAAAGTTCATAACTTCATTTCTTAATCATGTCCTAGAGGTTTTGAACATTGTGGTCGTAATTTCTTATTTTTTCTTTATTATTATCTGAATGTAATAACTCATCAACCTTGTCTTCTAGACTTGATATTCTTTCTTCCACTTGATCTTGACTATTGTTGATGGTCTCCATTGAGTTTTTTATGTTATTTAGTGTTTCTCTTCCAACATTTCTGTTCAGTTGGGTTGATGGGAGTTGTTTGTTTGCATTGGAATCTATCTTTGCTGAATTTCTTATCCATGTCTTAAATTATTTTCCTTATTTCATTCAGCTTTTTATTTGTATCCTCTTTGAAGTCATTGATCACTTTTAAAATTAGACTTTCAAATTCTTTGTGCAGAATTTTATCCACTTTGGATTCAGTTGATGAAAGATTATAAACTTTTGAAAGAATCATGTTGCCTTATTTTTTTCATACTACAGGTGTTCTGTTGTTGCAATTTGTGCATATGTTGGGATGAATATGGGGATCTTAGTGAGCTGCTTTCTTTTGAGGGCTCAATCTCCAGTATTACTCAGGGAGGAAAAAAACAAACCACAATAACAGCCACATCTCAAAACCAAGCCAGACATATAAATATAGTAAACGAACAAAAACAAATAAAAAGAACAAGTACACTACCAATAATAATAGGAAAGGAAGAGGCAGAAATAATACAGTATGAACTAAGTTAAACATTAATAAGAACAAGAGTAATAATAATAAGATAATAAAAGTGGGGTGAGAAAAGGGAAAAAGAAAGACAGGAAAAGGAAGGGAAGGATTATAAGAAGAGCAGAAAACAGTGAGAGATTAAAACTTAAAATCCAATTAAAGAAAAAAAAGATAAGTAGATAAAATTAGATGAAGGGAAACATACAAAAAAGGAAAATGAGCCAACAAATTCCTCCCAGTTGAGACATTTGGATTGCAAAAGCTTCTTTCCAGGACCTCTAGTATTGGAATCTGACAGGTATTGGGAGGAAGGGATGTGGTGGCACCTGAGGGCTACCTTATTCCTTTCTGATCCTACTAAGTAGGTTGGTGCTATGTGCAGCCTGAGCTCTTTCTCAAGTTTCATGCTGGGCTGGGCCAGTCAAAGATATTTTTTCCAGACACTGGGCTGCATTCCCTCCAGAAGCCCTTCTTTTTACCTCAGGAGCTGCTGCTATTCCCAGTGAGCTCCATGTCCTGTAGGCTAGGCTGGGCTGACCTGGTGCTTACTTGCTCCTAATGCCCCCAGTCTGCACACCCAGGGGGCATGGCAAATTTCAAAGCAGAGCTTTATCTTGGAATGCGTCACACAGTGGGAGAAGCAAACACAGCACTAAGTTTGTCACCGGATACAATACCAAACAACACCCGCGCCCACTCCCCAACTCTGAGCTTTCAACCCCTGCCCCTACAATAAAGCCCAGGTGACAGTGAAGGAGCCAGCCTTGGGAACTGGGTGATTTGCCAGCCTCTGGGTATGCACTTTTAGACCCTGCCACTGTGACCCCACAGTACAGCACAGGCCACAGGAAGGAAGCCAGCTGCAGACTGATGGAAGCGCCTTCCACTTCCGATTGCATTGCAGAATGTGGCTCCCAGCACATAGGTTTCTCCACCTGCTTATGACAAAGTCATAGTCACTTTCCTGGGCCCACGCTGCCTCTCAGGGTGGCTGCTGCGGAGCCAGTAGAGAGCAGAGGTGACTGGGATTGAAGATACAAGTGCAGGAGGTTCTGATCTCCCAAGCAGTAGAGAAGTGCAGAGAACGTCTCCAGGGGCCGTTGTCTGTGCAGATCCCAGGTCCCCTGTCTACCTAGATTGTAAATTCGCATGGCGCTGGAATCTGCACCTATAGAAATCGCCAGGACTTTCTCTCTCTTTCCCTTCTAGCCCGGCTGGGAGGAAGGGCTTCCCTCTCCCCTGTTGTGTGTTTGGTGTTAGGACTTTGTTTCTCTTGCAATTCTAAAATCCAGTATTTCTGGATTTCTCCTGGTCCGTAATTTTCTCTGCTGCATTCCAGCGCTTTCCCGCAGCACCCCAGCTCCCTGTGTAACTAACACTTATTGTTTTAGGTCAGTCAAGTAGGGATACAGGAGCATTTTGGGAGTCTTTAGATCACCGTCTTCCTCTTCCTTCCATTTTCCTGAATTTTAAATTTTATTGTTGTTAAGTGGATAGTTAAGTGAGGATGTTGGGGGAGCACCTTTCTCTCCTCTGGGTTTTAACTGATGGAAAGAATAAGCTGGAATAAAAATTCACAATTGCCAAAGTGTAATTTTGGTAACATGGGATGTGACCCATCTGAGAGGGGAGCTGGGTCTGCAGAACACACCTACACCTCACCCTCTCCTGCCAGACCTAAGGCGTGCAAGTCAATCACAATAATTGGTGGGAATAAAGAAAACAGGAGAAATTTATAATACTAAATGGAAAGCAAATACCAGTAAATCTCTGCCTCTAGCCAGTAAGATTATTTACTCTTTACTTTTAAAAAAATGATAATGGCCTAGCAAGAAAACAGAAGAATTCAACACCTCGAAAAGAGGTTCTAGGGATAAAAGTTCCTTCCAGCCTCGTAATCTTACAGGAAATATGATGGGCTGTGCAAGCACATTTCTGTTTCTCGTAGTCAGTGAGGGCTGTAAGGGAGACACAGACCTAACACGCCAAGGAGAAGCTGATGGGGGTCTTGTTCCCAGCCACTCCACCTCCAAGTGTCGCATCTCTTGCCTTCAGTGAGATGTGTTCAGCATGTAGTGTCAGCCACGGTTCCTCAAGTCCCTCTTACTCACTTCTTTCTGCCTTCCTTCCTATTATTCAGGGATCTCAGTCCATGATGACTATGAGTTACCCAGAAGTCCCTAGTTATTCTGATAAGAGGAACTGTAGGTAAATAGATCTAGAATTGTTGTTGTTAAGTGCTGTAGAGTCAGTCTGACTCATAGTGACCCTATGTACAACAGAACGAAACACTCCCCGACACTGTGCCAAGCCCGGCACTGTGTTGGCGCTTCTCTGCTATTCATAGAGTTTTCAATGGTGGATTGTTTCGGGATTGCTTTGGGAGTGGATTGCCAGGTTTTTCTTCCATTTTTGCAGTGCTGGGGATCAAACCCAAGGCCTCAGAAAGCACAGATCCTCACTCTACCAACTGAGCTAAACCCCAAGTGAACTAGAATAGCCAATACCAAATACTAAATAAACTTACAGTAACATTTTAGTTTTAAAGTGACCCCTCTCTCTCTCTCTCTCTCTCTCTCTCTCTCTCTCTCTCTCATCTATCTATCTTCTGAAACAGAGTCTCCCTATGTAGCCTGAACTGGCACCAAACTTGCAAATCTTCCTGCCTCAGCCTCCTGAATGCTGGGATTACAGGTGTGTGCTTCTTAATATGTTTTAATTTAATCTTAAGTAAATAACTGACTTGTATATGAGGCCCAGAAGCCAGAAAGAGGCATTTACTACAGTGTGCACAAAGGACAGAGACTAGTGAAAGGAAAGAGATTGGAATGAGACTTGGGTTCCAGCCCAAGCTATTTTCAAACAGGATCTATGTTCCTCCCTTTAAGGTCCTATAAGAAAATGATTCCTTTGCAAAAATTCCATTTCTCCAAATTGTTCCATGGATTCTCATCTTCTTTCTGGTAATTAGCTAAGCAGGAAAGAAAACTCTGGAATGACAGGCTAATTGGGGGTATGTGTATTTATCAGTGAAAATGTATATGTATGTCTGTGTATATACAAAATAATAAAACTGATGATTTAGCAAACTTCTATCAGCAATTGTATTCTATTTCCCTTGGCCAACACAGTGGTACTTAGTAAAATGGTTTAATTAGCTGATGGCTACTCTTTGCTATATGATATTTGAACACCACATGATCTTTATTGATTGTTAAATAAATTGTGTTTTATATTCTACTCTACTGATTTCAATGAAATTATTTTTTTTAATGCCTGATATCCTTCAGTAACAGCAGTTGTGGGTTAAATTAGTAAACCATTGTAAAAAGAAATATCAGCTACCCTATACAACACCTAAGTTCAATGCATAATGACTGGAAATTCAATAGTTTGATTTTGGATATTAGACAGTTTGCAAACCATGCAATGCTTTTATAAATTTAATTTTTTTAGATCAACTAAAAATATATAACTCTGAAAGGCATCATCAGTTCTGCTCACTCTTCAACCCAAATGCTACCTTCTGCCTTTTGCCATAATGGCATGGGAAAAAATTATGAAAAAAATCCTGCACTTGAATTAACTACATAATAATCAACCACATCTCCTTCCAGAAATTTTTTCCCAAGAAATGTGATGTTTCCAAACTTCTGCTTCTGCTAAGTACTCAAGAGATCAGGAAGAAAAGAGTTAAGTATAAGAGCCAGATAGTCTGCATTCAAATGTCAACTCTGCCCATTAACACTGTGAGTCCTTGGGCAAATTATTTAACCTCTGTGAGCTTAGTTTTCATGTCTGTATAATGGGGATGATAGAGGTATCTGTGCCATAGGGTTACTGTGAGGATAAAATGTAAAGGGCTGGGCAGTCTCTGGACTCCAGCACTGGACTCCAACACAACCCCTCCTTGTTAGGTGTCCACGCCCTTCTCTTAATTCATCTTTACTGAACTTAAACACTCCATAACCTGTCACTGAAATACTTACTTTGATCCAAATTATTTATCCATCCTGGTATGTTGCCAAATCTGCTTATTGAATTTTATGAGGGCAGGGGCTCTGAACTCTATTTTTTAAGTGTCTTTTACAACATGTAATATAGTAAGAATGTTTAAAAGCTTACATAATTAAGAAAACAAACAAAACAACCTAGCAGAAGGTCATAATTTCCTTCAGGCATTCAGCAATATGTTTATCCAGAATAAGAATAAAGGAGCTAGGTGCTGTGGTGCAATCCAGTAATCCCAGTAACTCTGGAGGTGGAGGCATGAGGATTGCAAGTAGTTTGAGGCTAGCAGCAGTGTGCATAATTTAGTGAGACTTTGATTCAAAACAAAAAATAAAAAATGGGCTGGAGCTGCAGCCTAGTAGTAGAGCATTTGCAATGTTTGTGTGAGGCCCTGGGTTCAACCCCTCAATGCTACAAATAACAACAACAACAATAATAAAGGGATTCTGGATAGTCAGATTAATGATGTAGTAAGCATCTGTGGCTGGGGAAAAAAGATTAGTTATAACATGTGTCCCCAAGGGTCCATTTCCCTTGTGCTTATGGTTCTTAAATGTGTTTCTGCAATAAAACTGCTTAAGTATTAAAGATTAGAGCAAAAGATAGTTTGAAAAGTTTGACATAGATGTGTGGTTAATTTAAATAGCATTCTGTTTGGAATTTCTAAGCAGCATTTGAGGGCCTATTATATGCCAGATGTTGATAGGCCCTGAGGAAAGAAGGGGGAAAACAAACAAGGTCACCAATTTTTCAGTGTTTGTATTGCCAGGAGGAGAGAGACAAAAACAGATGGAAACACATAAAATGATTGAGTATGGTTAATGCTCTGAAGTTAAGGAGCAGAGCTAAGAGAGTAGCAAGTTAAGATAGCAGGCCAGAGCAGAAGTCTAGTTAAAAAACAGTGGTAGCAGTAGGATTGTAAGTGAGCAACTGCATTGCATGTGACAGTGTATGAGAGAGTAGAAAAATGAGGAAGGATTCATGGGTTTCTGGCTGGCTGGTGGTGCCATTTGTTGAAATTTATTAAAGATTTTATATATCCAGGAAACACCAAAGAGGAGATGTCAGATTTGTAGCTGGATATAGTCTAGATCACTTGTTGTTGTTAGGTGTTGTCGACTCGGGTCCAACTTATAGCAACCCTGTGTACAACAGAATGAAACACTCCCTGACACTGTGCCACACTCAGCACTATGTCAGTGTTTCTCTGCCATCCACAGGGTTTTCAATGGGTGATTGTTGTGGCAGTGGCCTGCAAGGTCCTTCTCCCATTTTTGTGGTGCTAGGTATCGAACCCAGGGGCTCCAAGAGTGCAGAGCAGCACTCTACTAACTGAACTAAACCCTAGCCCAGTCTAGATCACAGTAAAGATATAGGTTAAGAGACTGGAGGACAGTAGAAAGGAGGTGTTTACAGATTTATTTTTTAATGAGGTCATTTGAGGAGAAGATTCAATTAGAAAAAAGAGAGAGTACCAGGGCTGAGTCCTTGGAAATTCCAACATTTAGAGGGGCATTTGGCAACAACAAAGCATAAATGTGGCCAATAAGAAAAAGAAAATTGGGAGAAAGTGATATTCTAGAAACAAATGAAGAAGAATGTCTCTAGAAAGACAAAATTGGCAACTGGTAAAAAGTGCTAGGATAGGATGAAAACAAAAGGGAATTCATGGGACTTGTCAATATGGAAGCCATCAATTATTCTGAAAAGAACTGTATCAGTTGATTGGAGAGGATGAAAGGTAAAAAGGAAATAGGAGCGAAGAACTCAGACAGCATGTAAAGACTTTTTCTTTTTTAAGATTTTACTATAAAGGGGACCAGAGATGTGGGATAGTAGCTGAGGGGGGTGGATGTTAAGACAATTGAAGTCATTTGTGGATTTGTATTAAGATGAGTGATTCTAGAACATGCTGTGTGTTGTTAGGGATTATCTGGTCCTCAGAGATATTAATTCTACAAAGAGAAGACACAATTAAAGAAGCAAAGCTCTGGAGAAGGAGAAAGGAAATGGGATATAGATTCCCAGAGGGTACAGATGTTGACAGGTTTAGGAATTTGTTGATACCAAAGGCTGTCTTCTGATAGCTTTTGATTTCTCCAATGAAGGAGGAAGTGAGCCCGGATAGACGGAAGAGTGAAGAGTGCATAAGTGGCCATTGCAAGAGTGGGAAAGCAAATTTCCCCTGAGAACAGTAGTAGTAGGATTGCTTCACATTACAAACCCCCTTGACATGTAAGAAAATCAGTTTAAAATAAAACCATCTGGCATAGTAATATGATTATTAAACATTGTTGTTGTTGTTGTTGTTGTTGTTGTTAGGTGCTGTCGAGTCAGTATCCGACTCATAGCGACCCCTGTACAACAGGGGAAACACTATTGTCAGTGCTTCTCTGCTGTTCATAGGGTTTTCAATGGCAGATTGATTTTTGGGAGGGGGTTGCCAGGTCCTTCTCCCAAGCCTGCAGCACCTGGTGTTCCTAGGCGGTCTCCCATCCAGGTATTAACCAGGCTGGACCCTGCTTAGCTTCCGAGATCTGATGGGGTCGGATTCCACAGGGCTACCACTGCAGGCTATTAAACATTGTAGTGATTACATATCTTGTTGTTGGGTTGTTGTTAGGTGCTGTCGAGTTGGGTCCAACTCATAGCAACCCTCACAGGATTTTCAATGGCTGATTATTTTGGGATTGCTTCAGGAGTGAATTGCCACATCCTTCTCCTGGATTACATATCTACTTATCAATATCTCTCACCAGAGTATAAATCAGTGGAGGGACAAGATCCTAAACTATTCCCTGTTGATACTGCCAGTGCCTAATAGACTGAGCCAGTGAATCCATAATGCAGTGATGAATAAGTTAAGTAGAGTTGTCTTCAACACAGTAGTTAAAGCAACATATATTAATGGTCACTTAGAGATTGGTGTTATTTATTAAAAGTCAGCACCATTTTGGTAAAATTTTTAACTCTGTAGCATTATTAAAGTAACGCTTGTTTAAAATAATGACCCTGTTCACTGAATTTGAAATAAAACGTCAGAATAGACACAAAGTATTGAAAAGACAATCAATTAAGAAAACAAAGATTTCCTCACAATCAACCTGCCAATAATAGAAAATGCTCCTGTTAGCTGTAAGTTTCAGAATGATGT
Organism: Pedetes capensis; assembly: GCA_007922755.1. Taxonomy (NCBI): domain Eukaryota; kingdom Metazoa; phylum Chordata; class Mammalia; order Rodentia; family Pedetidae; genus Pedetes; species Pedetes capensis. The sequence continues at coordinate 94,559 of VMDO01006791.1, forward strand.
ACATAACATATTTTAACATATTTTAGGAGTCTGCAGAGGGATGCTCTTTGAGGGACCAGGAAAAACCTCCTTCTTTTCGATACTGAACTATCTTGATTCCCTGAGGCCAACATATTATTATGGTTGATTTTCCCAGGTACTGTTAGTTTGATGATTACTTTCTTCTTAACTTACTAGAAATAATTTCTAACTTACATAATTTTGGGAAAAAAGTATACTCTATCCAGCTTCATCTATTGTTATCATTTTCTTCCCTCATTTGTTTTACCATTTGTTCTCACTCCATAAGTAACTTTTTTCTCAATCATTTGAAGATAATTTACACTCATGATGATTATTTTTTAACAGCTGAGGAAGGTAAGCAAGAATGTTATACTGTCATTCAGTGCTTGGACATGAGCCAAATCATTCTGTCACTATACTCACCATCTTCAGGAGCATTCTTATATTCTTTGTCTTCCATCACTTCATAGTCAAACCCAAGAAGATCGATGGGAATCGTGTACTTCCTGGCATAGTTCTGTTGGGCGCCAGTCAGGAAGGCTTGTGTGAAGAAGAAACCAGAAAGCCAGAAGACTGGAGGAGGGCCAACCTCATACCATTGCTATGGTGGATCAAAACACAAGTGCTCTAATTATAGAGTCTTTCAAGTTTCAACACTGCTTGATAAAATGTGTCTCCAAACATTCTTATCTTTTAGGTCAACAAGTGAATGAGCTCTAAGGAATAACAAGCCAAACTCTCAAGGTTTTGAAAATAAGTAGCATACTCAGTATTTGTTCTAACTTCAACTTCATCTCCATCATACCAGCTTGGGAATTACAATGTGCATGGATACAGATAGAAATGTCTGTTCTACAAATGCCCAGTGGTTTCTTCAGAAAATCTACATACCATAGTGAACTCATGCATTGTTACAAAGCATATCATATTATACAGTTAATAGAAGAGACTCTCATAAATTTGGGTCATATGGTAATTTTCTTTCACGTTCTTTTCTTGCATTATTCATCAGTGCCCAATAGAATATTCTTTCAGAAGTTGTTCCTCATACTTCACCAAAATACTATGAAATCCAGCATATGGAAACATAATATTATACAAAGAACTCCTGAAATAAGCAGGGTAGTGAGAGCTTAACGTTTTTAGAAATGTTGGGACACTGGCTATGATTTGAGTCTAAAATGTCCCCCAGAGGTCATGTGTTTGAGTGCTTGGTCCCCAGAGGGTGGCGCTGTTTATAGAGGCTGTGGAGCTTTGGGAGGTGGGATTGAGCTTGCAGAGGTAGGTTGCTAGGGGTGGGCCTCCAGCTCCAGATGCTCTTTCTGTTTCCTAACGCCATGGTGTAATGTCCTGCACCACGGGCCCTGTGGCTATGCCTTCTCACCACTACAGACTGAAATCCCCTGAACTATGAGCTAAAATAAACTTATCCTCCCTCCTTAAGTTGGTCTGTTGGGTATTTTGCCACCATGACAAGAAATGTAACTAACTGTTGTTGTTGTTGTTAGGTGCCGTCGAGTCGGTATCCGACTCATAGCGACCCTCATAGGGTTTTCAATGGCTGTGTAATTCTTTATCCATATCATAGATTATAATAGGGAAGAGTTGAATATTTATTTTAAATAGCAAATTATAGAAGTCGGTCTGAAAAAATGAATTTGCAAAGCTTTTTCCTATGAGAACCCAAGGTACAGCCTCATCTTTCAAGTACAATCTTTTTTTTTCCTTTTTGCAGTTCTAGGGGGTTGAACCTTGTGCATATTGTTGCAAATGTTCTACCACAGAAGTGCACTCCCAGTCCCATTTTTATTTTTGATTTTGAGTCAGGGTCTCACTAAGTTAGACAGGCTACTTCGGGCCTCAGACTTGTGATCTTCCTGCCTCCACCTCCCAAGTCAATGGGATTACAGGCAGGTGCCACAGCACCCAGCTCAAGGATAATCATAATGTCTTCGTGCCTGACTCTTATACAACAGAGAATTTATATAATAAAAAATGCGTTAGTCATTTTATCCTTGCAGAAATCTCCTCACAGTTTTTAATGCCTTATGAATCAGTATCTAAGATGTTACCTGGTATTTCTAATGGGTATAATTGTTAATAAGAACACAATGAAACATCTGCATCGCCAAATAATTAGGAGGCAGGCTTCTGTTCATCTGACATTTCTAAAACAATTAGCCATTGAGGTCACTGCTGTCTTGGACTGAACCAGCAATCTAGTGATTTCATGATCTAGAAAGATATTGGGCAATGAAGAAATAATACTCCTCAGTAGTAGCTTGTCTGGATTTCTAAGATGCTCTTCTAT
>VMDO01006792.1:0-50144 GCA_007922755.1 Pedetes capensis
CATTTTATTTGCTCACCAAAAAAAAAAGGAACAGAATAAGGAAATAAGACATAAGAATAGTTTTGGCTTCATTCAATTTTTTGTTAGCACTCATTACAAGATGAACCAAAACATGTTAAATTGTACACATTCATTGTGCGATTCATTGTATGTCAAGGTTCACAAAGCTGTGTTTTTAAAAAGTCAAAGAAGAGTTGAAGAGGCCTCTTCCTTCTGTCTTAGACATCAAACAAGTGGAGAAAAGAAGATAGTAAATTTCAGTTCCTCTTATCAGTGCTTAAGCTGAACTAAATGAAAGTTATAGAGGTCTTTATGAACTGACCTCAAATCAAAATAGAATTTAAATTGTCATCTTTATCTAAGAACTTGATCTAATCTACAATCAACATATTTGCCAGTGCTTCACTCTGGTTCAGAATTTGAAAATTGGTTGTACTTATTTATCAACAATTATCTCCTTTAATTTGTTTACTAATCTGTGTTAATTATAGAGCCATCAGAAAACAAAGACATGCAAAAAAAAATCACATTTAATCCTGCCTCCAGAGATTCTCTTACAGTCAAGTTTTGATTTTTAAATTCTAATTAGGGAATATGGATACAGACAAATCCAAGTGGTATGAAAGTCAACAATACTGTATATTTGATTTTGGAAATTCCCTTGGATTTGATTTTTGAATATTGAGAAATCATTCATCCATCAACTTACTATTATTTTCCTGCCTTGAGAAAGCAATTAAAAGTATTTCATGGTAAATGACTTCATTTCTACCCCCTTATGAACTAGAATAAGTACCAGCTTTATGTCCTTGTTATCAATTCACATAAGACACAACTTCAATAAGACAGTTTTCTCAAATTTATAGTTTATTCCCTACTCCATATTGCTATATAGTAGCTATGATCATAACCCAGAAAAGATGTCCTCTACTTACATAAACACACACACACATGCAAAGGGGGTGTTTCATAGTCTAGTTTGCCAACATTGCACTACTTATGAGATTTTTTGAAAGATCATTGACTTATGATTGTGGGATTGTGATTTTATTATAAATATAAAAATGTAAATATGTATGTCCTTTTGTTATAAATATTTTATATGTTGTTGTTGTTGTTAGGTACCGTAAAGTCAGGTCTGACTCATACTGACCCTATGTACAACAGATGAAGCACTCCCCAACACTGTGCCATGCTTTGCACTATTGTCAGTGCTTCTCTGCTATTCATAGAGTTTTCAGTGGCAGATTGTTTTGGGAGTGGGCTTCCAGGTCCTTCTCCCTAGCTGGCAGCACCTGGTATTCCCAGAGAGTCTCCTATCCAAGGACTAACCAAGCCGACCCTGCTTAGCTTCTAAGATCAGGCAGGCCCAGATGCCAGGGTGCTATGGTTGCAGACTCATAATATATATAATATATATATATATTATGTTTAGAAATATATATATATATTTAGAAACATATTTTATCACTATCACTGATGAATAAAAATAGTGCTAGTTAAGAGAAAAAAATCAAATTATCTCTGCCTCTGCCCTTACTTTGCTTTAGCTTCCCTTATTGTCTTTCCCTCGTCTTGTCTTGTCCATTTCGATGTCCTTGTTCTTTTCACTCTCCCCTTCCTTTGCCAAGACTCAGCCCACCAACAAAAATCCTCGTTCTTTCACATACTCTATCACAGCCCCTTCGGCCTATCCCTCTAATTCATGGTCACCACCAAAATTTGTTGCTGATACTGTCTAATCTTATCTTCTGTTACTCTCACAGAATAGACAGCTTTGGAAATAACTGGTTTGGACTCTATTAGGAAAAGAGTATTATTAATTGGAAGAAAGTGAGCTCTGAGATCAAACATACTTGGGCTGCAGTCCCAACGCTTCATTATGTAACTGAACTGATACCTTAAGTGCACTGACCCTTACTTAGATTCCTCATGTATAAAGTGGGTTCCACAATATATACCTTACAAACTCCTTGTTCTTTCTATTCTTCATTATATCTGAAAGTAGAATCGTACCTAAGAGTTACCGTTGAGAGTTCTTCATTTTGACCACTTGCTGTCCCTCGCCAGGACTTCAGGTGAGATGGCTCATCTCTCATCTGCCAGATGCACCCCTCCTCTCACCATCCCTAACCTTCTCTGCTGCCTCTGCCTTCTACTGGGCTCCTGCACACCTCTGCTCTTGATTCCTCTGAAGCTACCATCCTCACATCCAAAAGCTCTGGCTTGGTCTGTAGCAGGTGAAAGGATGGAGCACTAGAGTCAAACACAGCTGGGTCCAAATTTGGACCCTGACACTTCCTAGCTACCTAACTTTAGCAGGTTATTTATCCTCCTCTTTGAGTTGCAGTTTCCTAAACTATAAAATTGAGTGAATGATACCAACTTCTTATGGTGGTTGTGAGATTTAGACATAACAAATATAAAGTGCCTTGTACAGTACCTGGAACATAGTAGCTGCCAAAGAGTTGAGATCATGTTGGTATATCTCCTCCAAAGTCCACTTGATGTGCCCATTTGATTCAAGTTCATTGTATCCTTGCTAACCTACTGAAATTAATAAAAGTAAAACTTATTCACTTGGGAATGATAATTGCACAATAGTTTACCATGTCAAGGGTTACAGAATCATCTTTGTATGTACTTTTGCACAAATGTGCACAAATCCCATTAAAACATAAAGACTGCGTTTCCTAATGTGTAGAGACTAGCAATGTCAGAATTATTGGGTGTAAGCTTGGCATTAAAATTCAGATTCTCAGACTTCCATCCATATTTACAGATTCAAAATTTCTCACAGAGTCCAGGGGGACAGAAATTTGGAAATTTTAATGTAATTTTCTATTGATTTAATTTTTCACTAAAGTTTACAAAGTGCTGCTAAGTGAAGGCCACTCACTGAGAGTGCGTAATGAATTTAATTTGAAAAGTTCTCAGTACACAGAATTGTTCTCTGACCACATACATTGTGGAGGGTTTCTGGGGGGAGGTTGTAGAATAAAATAGAAATTTGCAAGGAATTAAATTGTGTGGGCGTTTGTAGCTAATAAATCCATAGTTGACATTGTTATAAATATTCATAAAATTATTGGTTGAAATGCAATTATGTGGTACTTGGAGGTGCTTATAATTCAATGGTTGAATGCCTTTCATTCTTGTTTTCCCCCCTTACCAACACAAAAGTCAATTTCCCTCAATTCATGAGCTTCTCACATCTGAGTCCCCAGATCCACATACCTTCATGAACCACAAAATTGTTTACTCATCAACAAGGCTTCTTTTCTGAGTCTGGTTTTTGCCCAGGAAATCTCTCTTACCTAAACCTTAGGCCATGATCTTGCTGCCCTCATAAAAATGGTTGTATATTTCAGATTTCCCACCAAATAACCAGGGAAGTTCACCAAGATACGGTAATCGGCAGAGACTGTGTTTTTCTGCAGACCTTTCCATTACATTCCTGGAGCAGCAATTTTCCACACTGATGCTGGCCAAAGCAAGCTCAGGGGGTCACTGAAGCATTTTTTTGTTGATCATTGGGAATCAGCGCTCTCCCACCCACACAGAACCAAGGCAACTCAACCAGGCCCTGTGAGAAGATGGAGGGGAAGGTGTCATGTCTGAATTGGGACTACCCATTGCCCTGCCTCTCACAAGCACCACTCCTGATGAATATAGTTCTGACTATCCCATAGGAATTTGTGGAAAGCCTGGTCCTTTGATTCTCATTAACTACTACTTTAGTCAAAAATGATTAGTTTAACTCCATTGCAGTCTAAATACTTGTGTGTTGTTCTGATCCTACATTCTAGCAGATACTGGCTAGCTGTTCACCGATCCCATTTCATCTTCCCCCCAGCAACAAAAGTCACCTTTATTCCCCAGCTTTGCTTGCAAAAAGTTTTGGCCGAAAGCCTGCATTCTAGTCCATGGAACTGAGCAGGAGGGAGGCGTGTCTCTCTGGCGCTGGCTCATAAAAATCTCCCATGCCATACCCTCTATGTTGTTTCCCTTTCCAAGAGCTTCATATATAGCAGTGTTGGGAACCATATGTTGAAGATGATAAAGCCAAAACGCAGAAGAAACCAGGTTCTTGAATTACCAGTTGGAGAACAGCCCATTCCTGATTAGAAATACCTGTTTTACACATGCAAGGAATAAAATTCTATTGCATTAAAGTACCGCAGTTTAGTTTTATTTGGTGTGACGGCAGGAGGATATGACAGGTGGGAAACAGACCCTTTCCATTTATCAGATATCAAGTCCTCTAAGACACACATTCAACCCAACTGCAGAAAAAGAGGTCTTACATAGGGATTGTTTTTCCCATAGTTTACCTGATTACCACTGAAAAAGGACTTTTAAATAATGATTTAGCTTTAAATAATGATTAAGCTTTAAAATAATGATAATTCTTGATGACAGTTTACAAAGTGTTTTCCATTGTCCTCAGATAAAGACAACTGGTAACATTCTCATTTTCCTGGTAAAGCTAAAGGAAGTAAAGTGATAAGTGATATTTCCAAGAAGTCAAAATTTTCCTGCCTCAGCGTCACATGCCATCATGCTCACCTCCTACCTTAGTCTTTAGAATCTATGTCAAACCAATGTTGGGGGATTCTGCCTTTTCTCTTAAACCAACATTTCCCTTTTCATTCTTGATGAAAACTCTTCCATCTACTTTTCTAGGAGAATAAAACTAAACCAACCTTGTTTGCCATAGGTAAATAAAGTGGAGACTGTCCCTATTTCATTTCAAAATCTGTTTTAACTTGAATAAATAAACTAATATATTGGGAATTTTCTGCCTTCCTTTTAAGTGGAACAGGCTCTATTTCTGATTCTGATGTTCTTACAAGTTTCCATTGTTGTCTTAAAAGTAATCTGATTTGACGGTCCTCATTCCAAACACTGACTCTGAAATCATATTGCATTTGCTGCATCCTGATTCTAAAACTATTTCACTTCACTTAACTGGGTTTTGTGAGCTGAAATGACAAATTTTGGGTCACTTTTCTCATGTCTGAGATCAGAAAAAATATAAGTAACCAACTTTATTTTGCTGGGATCAAGGAGAATCGCTACAGCTGGATTTGTTTCCTGATTCTAGACTCAGAAGGAGGGCCTTAGTCTGTCATTAATTTAGCACTTTCTTAAAAACTTCTGCTGGCAAAGGACTAGATGTTAGTTTGTTTTGTTCCACGGACATTTTTCTTTTAAGCCCAACAGACATTCTGTCCATGAGCTGCATTGACTTCTCAGCTGACTCTAGGGCAATCCATCCCATCAGAACACCCAGCCTGCTTCTCAGTGTGAGAGCAGCCGAGGCACGCCAGTCCTGTCATGATAATAATTTACAGCTGAGATTGCGGCATCCCCAACCCTTTTAATGTGACTCTGCGTACAAGTATAAATATGCCCAGAAACAAGGGAAATATGTTCAATTATTTTATTACATTATTCTACAGTGTATATCATGTCTCCCCAGGCATTGAAAATAGCCCAAGTAAACCACAAATAAGATAAATCCTGTGATCATCAAAATGAGGACACAATTCAAAATATGCTCTTGGTTTGTGGTTGAACATGTTTGAGTGGAAGATTATTGTATTTTTCATGTTAAGCCTATTTCTTTTATGTTATATTTAAGTTAATTACACATGAAAATACTTCCACAGTGAGATATGGTGATGATTTCCTAAGAACAAAGTTCAGTGGAAATTCTTGGATTTATGTGGGGAGACATTTGATGTAAAATTACCCCACCCTTGATTTAGTTATAACTCTGAAATCTAGCAAGAACACAACCTGGTATGTGGTAATTCTCATTGCTATTCTTGTTTTCTTTTATTCAAGAAGAAAGAAACAAAAAAACAAAAATTTTTACTATAATGATGTAAAGTTCAAATAAAAATGCCAAAAGATCTGTAGAATTGAGTTTGTTAAACATTGTCTTTTCTCATACATTATACTATTAAGTATGTATGAAGTACTCTCAGCTCACAATATGTCATTTATAATATGTAAAAAAGGATAATTTCCGCTTCTAATCATAATGCAAGTACTTATTTTATACTATCTAAATAATTTTTTATGTGTGTGTGTGTGTGTGTGTGTGTGTGTGTGTGTGTGTGTGTTGTATTGGAAGGCTGAATCCAGGGCTTTGCGCATACTTTGCAAGTGCTCTACTTCTGAGCTGCACCTCCACACCCTTTTTAATTTTTTATCTTGAGACAGGGTCTCACTAAATTATACTGGCTACCTCTGGCCTCAAACTTGCCATCCTCCTGCCTCTATCTCCCAAGTCACTGGGATTACAGCCATGTGCCACTGCACCCAGTGTGAATCTTGTTAGGTGCCATCAAGTCGAGTCCGACTCATAGTGACCCTTATAGGGTTTTCAATGGCAGATTGTTTCGGGATTGCCTTGGGAGTGGGTTGCCGTGTCCTTCTCCCATTTTGGGGGTGCTGGAATCGAACTCGGGACCTCAGAGACTGCAGAGCAGCGCTCTACCAACTGAGCTAAATCCCAGCCCCAGTGTGAATAGATTTTCAAAAAATATTAAAAAGCTGATTTGAGCCATAGAGAAGGGAAACATATCATTTTGAAGATAAAGAGGCAATGCATTGTACCCCAAAAAACTTGGCCCTTCCAGAAAAGATGTTTAGAGAACCAGCCAAAATAATGAATCAGAAAAGTCCAAATATTTTAATAATCTGTCGTGAATTACAACAAATAGTAAAAAGACTAATAAAAATTGGTAGAAGTTTTAATTAGAGTATGTTGTTGTTGCTGTTGTTGTTGTTGTTGTTAGGTGCTATCAAGTCTGGCCTGACGCATAGGGACCCTCATAGGGTTTTCAATGATTGATTGTTTTGGAATTGTTTTATGAGTAGATTGCTACATCCTTCTTCCATTTTTGTAGTGCTGAGGATCAAACCTAGAGCCTCAATGAATGCAGAGCATCACTCTTACCAACTGAGCTAAACCCCAGCCCCTAAGTAGAATATAGTGTGCAATAACTGTTGAATAAATGCATAGAGGGATGAATCAACAGGTGATTGAATGAAAAGAAACGAATTCTAACAGCTGGGTAGGTCCAAGTCTGAGATGATGTGAAAATGTAGTAATAAAAAGAGATACTAAGAAATTTCCCATGGAGACGTCACTGAGAGAGAAGGCACCCATTGTCATAGTCATAATTGGTATACAGCTCTCAAAAATTTGAATAAATTTCTTCCCACAAACATATCTCCTCTTCTGCCCTATATGCCCACTTAGAATGATATCCTAGTGGTGAAAAGCCTTCATGGAAGAAAGAATTGACATATTCTTCCTTGAAGAAGAAATCTAAAGTGAGTGACATATGGTGGATTTTAACATCCTAAATATGCTTGAGATCACAATGAAACACCACTGTCGAGCCATTAGAATGATTATAGAAACAAAAAACAAAAACAAAGAAACAAAAACCAGAAAACAGTAAATGTTAGTGACTATGTGGAGAAATTGGAACCACTGTTCATTGCTGACTGGAATGTAAAATGGAATGGTGCAGCCACTGTGGAGAAATACATGGCAAATTCTCAAAAAAAAAAAACCATACAATTACCATATAATTCAAAATTCCACTTCTAGGTATATACTCAAAGGAACTGATCTTAAACAGATGCTTGTATACACTTATGTTCATAGCAGCATTATTCACAATAGTAATAAGGCGAAAGCAACCTGAGTGTGCATGAGTAGGCGAATGGATAAACAAAATGTAGTATGTACATACACCGAAATATTACTTATCCGTTAAGGTGAAGGGAAATTTGGCTCATGCTACAGTATGGATGAAACCTGAGGAAATCATGCTAATGAAATAAGCTAGTGGCAGAAAGAAGAATTCTGTGATTCCACTTAGATAAGATACTTAGAGTATTTAAGTGAGTCAAATTCATAGAGATACAAAGTAGAATAGTGATTTTCAGGGGCTAAACAGTAAGAGATAGGGAAGGAGGAATGAGATGTCAGTGTTTAATAAGTCCGAATTTTTATTTGAGAAAGATGGGAAAGTTCTTGAAATGGATGGCATGATGGTTGCACAATAAGGTAAAGCTAAATAAAGCCACAAACTGTACATTTAAAAGTGGTTAAAATGATAAACCACATCCATAGGAAAAATAAATATTCATGACAGCAGAAGTACAATGGTGCAAACAATTTTCCTTCCAGAGGAAATCCAAGAACTATGGGTAGAAGACTAGGATATGATAATTTTGTAAGAGACTGTCCCTGTTTAAATCTCCCTCAATTTTCCTCTTGCATTAACACTTTTTCTCTCTGATCCTACCTATTAACAGAAAAACACCTTAATATTAATGGTTGTGAGCTGATCTTTTAGAGGAAGAAAACTAGAACACTATCTTCAACTTTTAAGTAAGCAAAAAAGAAGTAGAAAACTCTGAAGGGATTGATAATTGTTACTGTGGCCAGAAAGGAAAGGAAAATTAGGAGTTAAGTACTATGAAAAGAAAGAAAAGATAATGGACTGAGTCAGGTTTCACATGGCTTTTCAATAGCAATGTAGCTGAAGCCTATAAGAGATCAAAGCTTAAATCACCAAGAAAAGTAGAAGAAGAAGAAATGAACAGGACACTGAGGAAGCACAAGATGAAACTAAGTTATTACAGATCTAGCACCCTTTGCTCTTTCCTGATTATGGCACTCTTTTACATTGCATTCTACTTCAATGTGCTCATGCACATCTCCCATAGTAGACTTGAAGTTCTTTTGGGTGGTATGTAGTGGTCATTCAACAAACATGATGAAACAATGCATGATGAATCAATAAACATATGAATATGCTAAAATATTTTGGCACTCAACTCAATCCACAAAATCTTGTAAGTGCCTGTGATGTACAGTGATTTTTTTAAAGGAATTACAGTATATCAGAAAAGTCAAATAAGTAAATAATTAATTGTCACTGTCTAATAAATACACCAAAGTTGAAAATAAGTAAAAAAAAAAAAAATTTAGGGAGACTGGTGCAGTGGCGCACACCTGTAATGGAGTTACTTGGAAGGCTGAGGCAGGAGGATCACACATTAGAGGCCAGAGGAAGCCCGGCCTGTACAATGTAGAGTCCTTATCTCAAAATAAAAATTCAAAATGGGATGGGATGCAGCTTACTGGTAGAGCAATTTCCTGGCTCCAGTTTTAATCCCATGTACCACACATCCCCCAAAGTGAGATAGAAAGACAGAGAGAGACAGAAAGACAGAGAGAGAGATTTGTGGTTGTTGTTGTTAGATGCCGTCGAGTCGAGTTCGACTCATAGCGACCCTATGTACAGCAGATCGAAACACTTGCCGATTCTGTGCCAGGCAAACAATCTTATTTATGTTTAAGCCCATTGTTGCAGACACTGTGTCAATCCATCTGCTGGAGGGTTTTCCTCTTTTGCATTGACCTGCCACTCTCTCAAACATGATGTCCTTCTCCAGGGATTGATCTCTCCTCACTACATATCCGAAATATGTAAGACGCAGTCTGGCCATTTTTGCTTCCAAAGAGCACTCTGGTTGCACTTCTTCTAGGACAGATTTGTTGGTTCTTATGGCAGTCCATGGTATATTCAATAGACGTCTCCAGCACCACAATTCAAAAGCATCAATTCTTTTTCTGTCTCCCTTGTTCAATGTCCAGCTTTCAAGCTCTGCCACTGGTACCTCAGATATGAGCAAGGTTACCCATGATGGACAGGTTTTCAGCTGAGCTTCCAAACTAAGACAGACTAGGGATTAGGACCTGGCGAACCACTCCCGAAACAACTAGCCATTGAAAACCCTATGAATAGCAAAGAGAGAGAGATTAGGGAACTTAAAAAAGGCTTTTGGAGGGGGTTAGATTAAAGGACCTTTGCAAAATGAGAAGGTTCTGGTAGGAAGATAAGCTTGGATTAGAATTCCAGAAAGAGAAGAAGACTACTATGCTGAAGGACATAGAAGCAGGAAAATTATAAACTGCAGTTAGAGAACAACATAGTTCCTAGTCCAGTAGAATTGTGACTCTCTTCATGAAAGACTTTTGGAAGTTGGGGGAAAATTGTAAATATCAAATTATTATATTGAGGAGCTTTTTATTATGTTCTATATAACAGATTGCCATTGAAGAGTTTGTGGTAGGAAATAGACTTGATCAACTTATTTTAGGAAGGATAACTCTGGAAACAATGTGGCTTGAGAATCCACAAGAGGGAGTTACTGAAAGAGCAGGAAACCAAAAGGAAGATACTTCAAACATCTGGGGAAAACATGAAGGACTAGTGTTAGTCTGTCTTCTGTTGTTCTAACAAAATACCCAAGGCTTCATAATGTATGAAGAAAAAAGGTTTATTGAGCTTACAGTTTTGGAAGCTCAAAGTCCAATATCAGGTGGCCTCATTCATTTGGCCTCTGGTAAGGCCCTCAAAGCAGATAGCACCATGGTGGAAGCATACGCAAGAGAGATCACATGGTGAGATAAGAAACCAGAGAGGTCAGAGGTCAAGCTTGGTCTTTCATAACAACTCACTCTAGAGAAAACAACTCACTCACTCCACAGGACCAGTATCAGTCCTTCCAAGGCAATACCTCCAATGACCTAAATGCCTTTCCCTAAGCCCTATCTCTTAAGGTTCCTCTGCTTCCCAGTATTGCCACTGAGGACCAACCTTCCAATGCACAAAACCTTGAGCACACACTCAAACCACATTAGAACCATAGCACGACTCAACTAAGGTCTTGGAGATAGGGGATATTTCCTACAATTCTAACTTCTGAATAGTTCTGGAACAAAATGGGAAAGTGTTAAGCATGACCACCTGATAAAATGGTAAATAAAATGCACAAGAGAGACAGTTTGAAATAACATTTTTTATTATATAACAATTCTATCCTCAGGAAATTCCTTTAATGTAGCTGCCTGTGGTTGTTCTGATGATTTTCTTTCACCTCATGTTGTTTTTGCACTCATTTGTTTAAGCAATCAGCAGTTTACCAGAACTGTCTTTCTAGGAGAGCATAACCCATCTGTACTGATCAGAAATAGCTACATTCTCTTATTTTAGGCCTGAGCATCGAGAACATCATCATAAGCTGGGACAGTGCCTAGGATACTGAGGGGACTTTGGCACTGGATTTTATGAGGCATAATTGACAAAAAGAAATGGGAGCCACTAACCTGGAAACAGAAAGAGGCTTGGAGAAAAGAGTCCAAATAAATGGGTCAAAAGAATCTTGATTTTGACGCTCTTCTCTCTGCTGAACTTCATTTTCCCTGTCTGTAAACACTGAACTCTCCTTATCTCAGAGGGCATTTCAAACAAGATTTTTAAAGTGTTCTGTGAAATTAAAAATGAAAAAGCTTGTAAGTAGTTATTTCTATTGTTATAACACTGTCAGGAGGATTTCTGAAAGATCTTTATGTGGAAAAAACACAAGACATTTTTATATCCTTGCAGAGCACCAGTAACACCAGAAGTTTTGAACCCAACATTGGAACAACATTAGTGGGATGGGGATGCTCTGAAAATGGAATATTGTTTCAAGCTTTGGACAGTGGTCTGTCACGAATATATTGAAGCATGCCAGGGTCATGGGTGGTGAGATTGAAGCATCAGATGTGGAATCGGACTATGTGTTTCTTAGAACCCACTTTCTGTAATTCTAAGTTTCTCTTGCCTTATAATTAAACAATACTACATGACATTTTACAGTGGGTGTCACATGAGTTTCAATTAACTCAAAAGAAATGTCAAAGGAGTTTTCTTAATAATAAAACAAATTTTAAAAATCCGTAAGAGAAGGTTTTAAAAAATGAGGACGTTAGTGAAGTTTCATAGTGATTCTTCAATCCAGAGAACTTGGATGTGATTCTCTTCCTGATAAATGAAAGAATAAATGAAGAGAATGGAAATGATTCCTCTAGCTTTCTTCTACAATATTTTATCCTAGGAAAAGAATTAATTGTAAAGTCATATTCCAGTTGCAGAGGGCTAGCAAGATGCAGTAGATATGACCTACCTTTGGAATCTATCTACTTCCTTTCGGATGTTAAGTTCATTTTACTCAACTATGAAAGTCAGGTAAAAAAAAATTACTTGTAGGCCTATTATAAATGTAGCAAAGCAGGGGAAATGTTCAGATTTGGGTCTTAGTGGGATTTGTATATAACTAGCTCAATTGGTAGAGTGCTTCTGGGCATTTTATGAGGACCCGGGTTCAATCCCCAGCACTGAAAAAATAGGAGAAGGATGTGGCAATCCACTCTGAAAACAATCCCAAAATAATCAGCCCTTGAAAACCCTGTGAAGGTCTCTACTAGTTGGACATGACTTATCGGCACCTAACAACAACAACAATGACGTCTAGCAAACAGTGGGCCAAGGGCACCGTAGGGTAGAGAAGTATTGACCTAGATGAAGAGGAGATGGTCATGAGAATCCAGGCACCGCTTGCCATTGGGTTTCGAAACACACGGGCAGGTCTGCTGAGAGGATAAGCCTTGTACAATCAAAGCCAAGGGCAGTTCCTAGCAATAAAAGACTCACATTAAATGAGAATAATATCAAAAAGTAAAACAACAACCAGAAGGAAAACCAAATAAAACAAAAACAAAACTTCAGTTTGAAATAAAGGGATGAGATAGAAGCCACAAACATCTCTCAGCAGTAGCAATTAAGAACCTCATAGGAGAAAAACCTGCTTCAACAGCAGTGGAGAAAAGGACTATGAGTTGACCAGTAATAAAGCCTGTTTTGAATGATGTGTGTCTGACTGTAGATTGTCTTCTCACTCAACAAGGGCAGTAAGAGGAATAAATATTGAAACAGCTAGACAACGTTTAGGAGGATCTTCAAAACACTGACAATAGAAGTATCATTCCAATCCTATTGTTTGGTATGTATCCAAAGAAATGGAAATTAATATGTTGACAACATGTCTGCCCCCCCCCACATTTATCACAGCACTACTCAGAATAGATAAGATGTAGATTCAACATAAGTGACCATTAATGGATCAATAAATTAAGAAAATATTCAGGGCACAGTGACACACACACCTACAGTCCCAGTAACTATGGAGGCAGAGGCAGGAGGATTGCAAGTACAAGGCCAGAGGCAGCTTGTATCACTTAGTGAGACTCTGTCTCAAGGCAAAAAATCAGAAAGGTTTTGGGAGTGCAGCTCACTGGTAGAGCACTTGCAAAGTATGTGCAAGGCCCTGGGTTTAGTTTCTCATTACTGCAAAACGAAAGAGGAGGAGGACGGGCAGGGGGAGGAGGAAGAGGAAGAGGTAGAGGAGGATAGGGGGAGGGGAGGAGGAAGAGGAAGAGAAGGAGGAGGAGAGGGGGAGGAGGAGGAAGAAGAAGAGATTAGGAAAATGTAGTGGATATACAATGAAAAGTGATTCCATCATAAAATGAAATAAAATCCTGACATTTCAGACAATGTGGATAAGCCTGGAGGAAATTATGTTAAGTGAAATAAGCTAGGCCCAGAAGGAGAAATATTATGTTCTATCACTCTTGGGTTAAAGTCAAAATAGCTGATCTTGTAGAAGTAGAGAGTAGAACACATTACTAAAGGATGAAAAGGATGAGGAGGAGAAGAAAGAAGGAAAGATTGGTTAAGGGGCACAAAACTGCAGCTGGACAGGAGAAATAAGCTCTAGTGAGTGCTCTAAAGCACTGTAGAGTGACCACAGTTAACATTAATTTATTGTGTATTTCAAATTAACTAGAAGAGAGGATTTTAAACACTCACCACAAAGAAATGTTTGAGGTGCTGGGATTTGATCATTACACATTGTATAAATATATTGAAATACAATTACTTATACTCTATAAACATGTACAATTACTGTTTCAATGAAAAATAATATAAAAAATTTTTAAACTCAAGTACAAATTTAACTTAAAACCCTAGAATAGAACTGGAAGCAACTGTACTTTGTGATATTTTCAAAACTGTGTAACTGTGTAAACTTTAAGAAAGGAGAAGCATTTTATTCCATTTTGCCATGGATGGCCACATAGCCTAATCATCCCAAGGACTCTAAGGAAAAGCATGAATGAGCACATTTAGGGGGCAGGGAAATTTCCTAGAAGATGCACATAAAATGGGATGCTCAACAGAGAGCAGAGTACCAACAAGGCGTTGCTCAGCAGTAGGCTGCAGGGCCTGGCAAGGAAGTAGAAATCAGGAAGGGCTCTATGTCCATGGCAGAAGAAGGGTGATTTCCTGTGCATGTGTGAAGTCTTCGTTTGATGAGAATACTCTCTCATACTTTGAATGCACAACAAAATCAGTATTTAGAAACACTTTGAATGCATAGTAGTCATTACAAAGAAGAAAGAAAGAAAGAAAAAAAGAAAGAGAAAGGGAGAGGAAAAAAGAAGAAAGAAAGAAAGAAAGAAAGAGAAAGAAAGAAAAGAAGAAAGAGGAAAGAAAAGAAAGAAAGAAAGAAAGAAAAAGAAAGAAAGAAAGAAGAAAAGAGAAGAGAAAAGAAAAAGAGGGAGGGAGGGAGGGAGGGAGGAAGGGCGAGCTACATATCAGAGATGAAAAGGCACACAATATTCACCCATCATTTCTTAAAGAATTTTGAGATTTTACTAATGTATTCAGAAGTTGACTGACAGACTAGATGTTTTTTCATAATGCAACATTCCCACAGAAGTTGGCCTGGTCACACAGAACTGACAGAAGCAGAATAGCTAACATACTAAGAAACCCCAAGGTTTCCTATTCTTACATTTTGTGTGACCTTCAAGTTTAACTTCAGATTCATGGGAGCTTTTAAACACATGCATGATTTCCATGTTAAGTCACTGTGATTTTCATGGGTTTCTTAAAAAGACATTAACAATAAATCACCCAGGGCTCATTTCAATCATGCCCTACTCTTCTGATACCTCTACAACCCAAGAGAGCACAAAAATTTGGAGAATTGTGTTTTAACGTATTTATATGTTGCCTGTAGATATGAAATGGGCTGAGAAAGTACTTAAATTCAAGATGTGTGGCAATGGCTTCAAAAGACTCTAGATCTGATTATAGTAGTGAAGGAGATTTAGGGTTTGATAAGATTTTATTGATCAAAAGTACATGTTAGTTTTGTATTTAGTGTTGAGAATTTGTGAATGAATTCCAGATGTGTTTATATGATCAAAACACTATGGTAACCAGACCATGAAAATAAATCTGCTTTGATGATGCCTAGGTGAGTCCAAAAATAACTGCTTGATTGAGAAATTTCAATTACCAGAAAGACATTGGGGAAAAAACACATGAATTTATTGTTAAATTAATCTGGCCAGCTTGGTTTAAAACATCATTTTCTTACACATGGCCTTTAAATTATGAAATATCTAGTAAGAAAAATTTTAGCATAATAAAATGTTAAATTTCTTAGTAGCCAGAGAATTACCTACAATGCAGACATAGTTTTTGTTTTGTGTGTGTGCTTTTTTTGTGTTCCTGGGAACTGAACCCAGGGCCTCACACATAGTATGTGCTCTGCCACTGAGCTATACCCTTAGGCCCCAGACATAGTTTTGAAATGGTAAGTGTAAAATATATAGCAGGGATAGTACCAACCATTTTAGCAATTTCTGGAGATATAAACTAAATGAGTCTACCACCATATCACCCGGGCATCTGATCCCATCTGATCTCAAAAGCTAAGTAAGGTCGGCCTGGTTAGTCCTTGGATGGGAGACCACCTCGGAATAACATGTGCAGTAGGCTTGGGAGAAGGACTTGGCAACCTACTCCTGAAACAATCAGCCACTGAAAACCCTATGAATAGCAGAGCAGCACTGACAGTAGTGTTGGGCATGGAACAGTGTTGGGTAATGTTTCCTTCTGTTGTATATAGGGTGGCTATGAATTGGACACCACTTGACAGCACCTACCAACAAACAATAAACTATATGAAAAGACTTAGAAAATTATTTAGGTGAAATCTAGAAATTATTTTGTGGCACTTCTTCATTAAAATAGCATTCTATAGAATAGGCCAACAGGAGAAGGCATTTTTCTAATACTCGGTATCACTTCCATGCTAATTCTGGAGAAAGAACATAGTCACTGCAACAAAAGGAAACTCCATTTAACTGAATTTCCCCACACTTACAAGGAGAATCCTCACTCCTTGGGTAACATGTAGCCAGTGGTATGATCAATACTGATGACTAAATGCTACCCTTCAGCATTGTTTACTCAAGCCTCCTACTACCATTTGAGCTGGATGCTTAAAGAGACATTTGGGTTTGTTCTCAAACCTATGTAGGCTAGTTGTAAAAGGATGAGCTATGAGGAAAATAAAAGAATTTCAGAGAAATTACCGTTGCTACAATTTAGTTCTAGAATGTCCCCCAAAGGCCCAGGTATAAAAGATTTAGTACCCAGCCCATGGCACTATCGGGAGGTAATGGAGCCATTAAAAGGTGAGCCTCTTAGGAGGCTGTATACTATAGGGTGCATATCCTCAAAAGGGATTTTAGGACCCTGGTCCCTTCCTTTTTCTTTCTTCTGTGTCCCAGCCGTGAAGTGAACGGCTTCCACCCCACCACACACACATTACCCGCCATAATGCACTGCCTTGCTACAAAGACAACACAGCCAACCAGGCACGGATTGAAACATCAAAAACTGCGAGCAAAACTAAACATTTTCCCTTTATGAATTGATTAGCCTGGATATTTGTTATAGTGATGGAAAGCAGATTAATGTTGTCATTTCTGTGAAAACACGGTTGAATTTTTAATAAAAACTCAGTTAAGAAATGAGCCACTAAAAATGTTATACAATTAAGTGTGAGGAAGAAAACTGTAAGGTGCTCTGTTTTAAATTGCTTTGCAAATGTCTTTAAATTATCATTACTCTTTAAATAAGCCGAACCTCAAAAGTATACATAATGGATCACAGGCACAGATTATACAGTAATTATGAAACATTCTACCCAAAGATGCCAAGTTCCAAGCATTACAATAAAAGAAGTTTAACTGATAACAAATTCAAAAAATATTGATTTGCAAAACCCTACATGTATATATTTCCTGTTTTAATAAAATGTGTAAGATACATGTTTTTGCAAAATGCTATTTTTCCATATAAACACATGCAACAATGTATGATTCACATTATATGATTCTATACCTTAATTGGAATTTTTGCTTAACTGGCCAAATACTTAGAGAAATCATTTCCAATAGGAGGATTTCTACAGAATAATCAGGCGCCCTCTTAAACTACCAGCCTCAAGTTGATGGAAATTCAAGAAACTCTTGAGACATGAGATAATTTACATCACTTGAGTGAATTTTTTTCCACTTCATGTAAAAAAAAATGGAAGTACATCTTCACTCAGGCTTGTTCCAACATATTGTAGAGTAGAACTTTATATGCACAAGAAACAAGTAACCAAATACAAAATTCCAAGAAATTGCAAGATCAAAAAGAAAATATGAATGCAATACAATTGAAAAAAAATGAAGTACAGTATAAATGAGGGACCAGAAGTGAGTTCAACATCAAAGAACAAACCTTGAGTCTCAAATTTCCTACCTATGTGAATTTGGACAAATCAATTATCTTCTCTGTCTTAAGTTTCTGTTCTTCTAAGTATCAAAAACTTTACTTAAATCATAAGGATATTCTAGGTATTATGTAAGGTGGCATATGCAAGGCACATAGCAAAGCATGGGGCACCTATTAAACATTCAATCAATGTTATTAACAACAAAAAACATTGTGCAATAGTGCCAGCAGCAACTTATGTTTGGTACCTCTAAAGTGCTCTTTTCAATTATGAAATTTTTTTTCCTGGAGGATGAAGAATTGTTGCTGTGTTTTAAAAATATACCAGATACACACAATGGAATATATGCAGTGTGATAAAAAAATATGGTGAATGTTTAAATTGAAAAACTTTATTACAGTAAAAGACACATTGCCATTAATCCCTTCAAAATACTCACCTGGATACCAACACACTTCTCTCATCATCCTTGCCATTTTCTGAGACAGTTCTGGAAGTCCTCTCTTGTGAGTGTCTTTAGATTCATCCTCATGGCAATGATCCTTGTCATGCATCACTTTTGGTATGGCAATTTCTGTCAAATAAAAACATTACAGGGTCTCCTCATCCACCTTATTCACTGGATCTGGCTTCCTAGCATGGTGTAACTTCTGGCTCTTCCCTAAAGTCAAAATAACCATGAAAGGCAAACATTTTGAGTCAATTCAGGACATTGAGGCAACCACAACAGAGCAATGAAAGGCACTCACGCAAGAGGACTTCCAGCACCGCTTCAGAAAGTGGCAAGAACAGTGGGATACACGCGTTCAAAGCCAGGGGGAGTATTTTGAGGGGCATCAACGGCAATGTGTCTTTCACTGTAATTAAGTTAGGTTAGGTTAGTTTCCATCGAGTTGGTATCCGACTCATAGTGTCCCTCATAGGGTTTTTCAATGGCTGACTATTTGGGGTTTGCCTTGGGAGTGGATTGCCAGGTCCTTCTCCCATTTTTGCGGTGCTGGGAATTGAACTCGGGACCTCAGAGACTGCAGCACAGCGCTCTACCAACTGAGCTAAATCCCAGCCCCTTCACTGTAATACTCTTTTTAAAATTTAAATATTCACTGTATCTTTTGATCACACCTCGTTTATTATACACATATATAAAACATTTGTCTTCACACAGTGTATGTGTTTGTGTGTATTTATATCTACATACAAAATAAAGATGTGGTAGAATTTTCATTATGAATATATATCATTATACACAGAGACAGAGACAGAAAGAGAGATGGAAAAAATGTGTAAGCTTTCTTCTCCTAGAAGTTAAAACCTCCAAATATATTTCTTCCTTGGATGATTCGGTCCTTAAAGAGCACCACATTGCTACTCATTCACAGACACATCTATCTCTGGAATGGGATACATAAAACTTTATCTCCCTAGAACCAATAAAAGAAAAACAATGAAAGATGTGTCATGCCTTCAAAAGGAAAAATATCTCAAAATTTCCTTATTTTACTAAATTACTCTGACTACCCAAAATTGATGAAATTGTGCATAATTTTGGATGCCTGTTATATAACGTATTTGAAAAGTTATCTAGTTCATCCAATAAGTGTGCTACAATCTTACTTTAAATACATGTGTATATATATTTGTGTGTAGAGACACAAAGTTCAGTGCAGAAATATACATACTGATTGAAAAGTGAATACTTTAAGAGGGAGAGATTGGTTAAGGAGGTGAGGAAGTTAGCAAGGCCCCGTGGTGCACACCTGTAATCTCAGCGACTCAGGAGACAGAGGCAGAAGGATCACATTTTCGAGGCCAGAGGCAGTCTGTATAATTTAGCAAGACCTTGTCTCACAGTAAAAAGTAAAAAATAGACTGGGGTTATGGCTCAGTGGTACACCACTTTTGAAGCATGTGTGAGATCCTGGGTTAAAACTCCCAGTACTCCCCTCCTAAAAAAAAGATGTGAGAAAGTAGAGAGGGGAGAAAGTATTGGTCTTCATTAATATATTTATATATTATTTAATGTGTCAGAGTAAATATTACTTGTCTAATTTTAAAAATCTAATGTAATAAACAAACAAAATAGAACCCAGATTGTACTCTAGAATGATTGACTTGAGTAAATTAATTTCACATTTTGGGATGGCAGAAAAAATGACTTATTCACACTTAAATAACTCTTAGTGTGTTCTATTACTGTAATCATATGCCAGGCACTTCATATCAAATCTCTTATTGAAAACAACTTGAAAATCTGGACAAAATATCAAAAGTTTCTCTGAAGTCAATAGAGAACTAACATTTTAGTGAAGGATTATGGTAGCAAGATCCAAGAAAAGAAAATCTAGAAAATTGAACCCAGCATTTAGGATTGCTCTGCTTCTAAGAGTATCTGCCAATTTCTGAAAAGGTGGTTAAAAAGCCAAGCTGTTGAACTGAGTAATCAAACCCTTGCAGGTTTACAGTGATAAAAATTAGAATTTGAGCTTTCTCAAGGTAGGAAACAGACTATTAGAAAACTTTCCCAGCTCTCACTTAGGGTTCTGAAGGACCAATACATCCCCTATGGATAAGGGTATACCAGAAATAAAACAAAACTCTCAGGGTTTATCTTAACATTATCTCAACCTTTAATTGGACTAATATGACCTTGACTGTCTATTTCACTAATCAAAAAAATTATTTCCAGATGCACATGTAATTCTTCTCAAAAGGAAGATATCATCAACTAAGGCTCAATTTACCACTTCAATTCTTCATACAATGTTCAGCATTCAATCAAAACTAACTACCATTTTAAGACAAGATAGTGAGATTGAAAATTCAGAGACAAGCTATAGAAACAGACTTTCAAGAGATGTTAATCAGATAGAAATATCAAATACACATTTCAAATAGCTGTGTTTAATATATTCAAGTATATCAAAGTAAAGATTTAAAATTTCAGTGGAGAACTGAAAATTACTTAATAAAAATAATTCTCTGTAAAATAAATTACTTTCTTCTATATTACATAATCTTATATATTTTTCAGAATCCTTCAAAATAATTATGTCAGTACCTAAGAAACTTATTTACCCAAACTTAATGACTCTTATGGTGTTTTCTTGTCACAATCTCTGTTTTCTGATATTTTTAAATTTGAAGAACTCAAAATTTCTTTAACAATATTAATTTCATATCTTCCAAACATTATGATTCTTTATAATTACTTTATATTTTGGAAACTCTATAACTGTCCTCAATAAGTGACTAATTTTATCCAATTGTCATTATCTCCCTTCTTATTCCCACACAATTTTCAATTTAACATCCTTGTATTGAAAAAACCTTCTAACAATTTACTAATTATAAGTATTATGAATGCAAATGAGTAGCTACAGAAAAGGACTAAATAATATAAGCACTAGAGAAAATATACTGTTAAACTATAAGACTGAGAATTTAATGACAGAATAAGGAGATGTTGAAAGGCATAAAATTGCATAAAAATAAATTAGACATTAAAATCAAGCTTATTGTTTCCTCTCTTTACAGAACAGCAGATGCTTCTGTGCTATATTTACTTGAAAAAGTTGAATTCTGTATTGATATCTCTGTTTTCTCTATATATGTACACATGCATAGAAATTCATACTTACAAACCATGAAATATATGAAGAACAGAATACTAAATTGACATAGCTTTTCTTTCCAAAATATCCTCTTTGGGCCAACAATTAAAGATGGAGAATTTCAAACATGAAAACAAATTCTAAAATTATGAAGTTATAATATGTTTTGAAATGTAGATTTATTAAGCTGTTTTCCTATTTTCAAACAACTTAAATGAGTGAATTTTAGTAATGAAAGTATTTAAAGAAAGAAACCCTTTATAATAAATTATATGTTAAGAAAGAAGGGGGAGGGGATCAATGGGTGGAAGCAGAAGTTGAGGAAGGAGGGAAGGGAGGAGAAATAATATAGTGAGGTGAAGATGGAGAGGAAAATCTCAAAATACAAGATACAACTATATTAACACATAAAAAGAGAGGAGAGGGAGGAAAAAAATCAATGAGAATATAACCCATGATGGCACACGATTTTCATTACATATTAATTAAAATCCCTACTTTTTTCTTTTCTTTTTTAGTTTATACTGTTCTGTAAAATATGTAAGATGATGAATGTGTATGCAAAAGGATTTAATAGTTGCATAATGGACTTAGGAAATGATATCACTCTGTACCCCATCAACATTAATAAACAAAAAAGGAGGAGGAGGAAGAGGGGGAGTTGTTGTTGTTGACCAGGATGATTTTGCTGCTTCTTGATGCTGTGCAGCTTATATACAACATACCAGCACTTCCAATGAGAAAAAATACTTTAGAAGCCCCTCGATATATAAAACATCTCTTTGTAGACATTGGCATACTGCTCTCACTGGAAAGAACTAAAGTACCCAGTTTGCAAACAGACAGGAAGGTGCTAGAAGTGAGCCCAGATTTCTGCCTGCTGATATACCCTAGGGCATTTGTGGAGCCCTGGCACTGGCAGATGAGCTGAGAAGCAAGGCAACAGGTAGTTTCTGTGAGGAGGTAGAGAGTGCTTTAACCAATCTTGCAACCCTGGGGACACAAAATGTAGAGTTTGATGCTGCCAAGATGGCGAGGTATCGAGAAAATAAAATCCAGGAGAGGTGTGTGGTACAAAGAATTAAGCTTAATACAATATAGTATTTGATTACAGAAATTTGCTTTTTTTAAAAAAGCCTGGTGTAGTACATGCCCATAATCCCAGTGACTTGGGAGACAGAGGCAAGAGGATCACTAGTTCAAGACCCGAGGCAGCTTGCATAATTTAGCAAGACCCTGGTTCAAAAGAAAGAGTAAAAAGTGGGCTGGGGTGCAGATCAGTGGTTGAATATGTGCAAAGTATGTGCAATGTCCTGGGTTCAAACCTCCCCAAAAGAAGAAAGAAGAAAGAGGAAAGAAAGAAAGAAAGAAAGAAAGAAAGAAAGAAAGAAAGAAAGAAAGAAAGGAAGGAAGGAAGGAAAGAAAGTTTATGAACAGAAAACATGAATATCTAATACTTCAAACTCATTTTTTTCGTGAATCATATGCTGATTAACTTGAGAAATCAAGAAAGCTAAGAAGCCAAAATGAAAATGGTTGAAAGGCATAAAAAGATTTTTGTCATTCTTTTGTGCTAGAGGAGAAAGATTAGAGTTCATGACCTGTAGGGACAGGCTTTAGGAAGCTCCAGTGTGTGTTGAAACCACTGAAAATGTATGAATGGAAGAAAACCACTAAAAGAATCAGCCTTACAAAGAATGCAGATGGGCCTTAGTCAGTCCCTTCTGAAATGAGATTGGGTTGATCTAACCTTCAAGTGACAATACTGAATGATTGTACAGGGGAAATATTAAATGATGCAGGAAACATCAATAGACATTAGGACTGTGATTATTTTTTGAAGATATAGTAGCCAGAATGCTGCAAGAGGAGAATGCTAGGGTAGTGATAATTTTTTTAAAAGATCTTAGTCATATTTATACAGTAATATTCTCTTTATGAAAACTTACCAAACTCTACACATAATTATACACATTTCTATCTGAATTTTATTCTTCATGGAAATGTTTTTAAAGTTTGATAGTTTAAAAGTGAGTAAGCATACATTATATAATTGGTAATTTCCCTCAAAACTATATTAAAATCCCAAATGAAAAGTATATTTCTTTCCAACAATTGAAATTTGGATTTCTCCTTCAATTTGCTCACCTCTCACTAAATGACAAAATTAAGTCTTTAACAATATTGTCACAAAACAAATAATAGTAGAGTCCATGCTTAATCAGAAATACTCATCTTTGTACAATATGTGTGCCTTTTGATAGAAATCCAATTGATATTAGGTACTGTGTTAGATATATTCACATATTATGAGTTTCATTTTCATCCCAGCTCTGTGAAGAAATTAGCATCAGTCTGGACATTTTTAACAGTAAATGTATGGGAACTCAGAAAGTTATAGGGTTAAAATTCATCCCCAAGTGTTAAGACTTTAATTCCAGTGACTTTTATTTCACTCCACAAAGCCTTACAGTTCATTAGCTATAATTAACTGTAAAAATTACTATCATCACAGATCATAATAAAATTCTCATTGCTTATCTAAAATCACTCTTCTGACAACTCTCTACCAAGTCCACTATGCCAAAGCCAACAAGCCATAATCTAAATCATTTTGCTTTTCCTGTCATTATTTAGACTGTGCTTATCAGTGATAGTAACTAAATGCATCATATAGTAACTTGCTTGAAAAAGCAAGTTAAGGAAACTATGGAGATTATTGACTAGCCAGAGACAAAATGAAAATTGGTTGGTACTGATGGAGACTTAAACCACAGGTTCCTAAGGTTAAATGTTTCCTAAATAAGACCTGGGGCTAGGCTTTAACTCAGTTGGTAGAGTGCTGTTCTTTGTGTTCTGAGGCCTTAGGTTTGATCCCCAGCACCAAAAAAAAAGAGGAAAAAAAAAGAGTACCGGGCAGCCCGCTACTGAAATAATCCCAAAACAATCAGCCATTGAGTGTCCTGTGAATAGCAGAGAAACTCTGACTTAGTGCCAGGCATGACACAGTGTCGAGAAGTGTTTCGTTGTGTCATACATAGAGTCACTATGACTATGAGTCAGACCCGACTCCATGGCACCTAACCACAAAGAAGTCCTGATTGTAACACTATAAAATTAATCAAAATTATTTTGCATTTGCAATCAATAGCCCTTCCAACTTAGACTGAGCTTTCCAAAACGACAAAAAGCCTCTGAAATTTATCCAGATGAAATGAAACAAATTCAAAATACCAAGTAGAATCTTTCCTATTAAGGTAGGACACCACCTTATCGTAACTCACTTGACAATCTATTTATTGATATTTAAAATAATTATCAAATAAAATTTGTTAAGTGAGCAAGGAAAAGTTCTTCACCAGACTACAATTTTTCTGCTTCCATGGTATCAGCCAAATAGCCACTCTTCCTTTCTCTTCCATTTCTCCATGTTCTGTTGAAATAATCTGAAATTCAACATTTATACCTCAAAAAGTACACACTTACGCTATTGGGTTCAAATGCGCCATCATGTATCTTATTTCCTCCCTCAATAAAAATATCTGCCAGCAGCTGTTTGTGTAGATACAGATTAAAGATTTCCTTGGACTATATCGTAAGTACTAACACTTTACAGAAAAAGGTGTAGGCAGAACAGACCCTAGGCTGAGGATGGGCAACATTAGCTTGGATTACCAAACAAAGCATTCATTTGGAATGAAGGGAAGAAAAATGATGTCAAAGGGAGTTACATGTAGCAGATCTCTTTTCCTCATGATACAGAGTTCAGGAACTAGGGGAAGACTAACAAGGCTTAACAGATGTCCAGTGGAAAGGAGTGAAGCTCTCAAAATTAAAACCACTGTGTAAATTCAGAGACATGCCACCAATGGCCTTCTAGAACATTCACATCTACCAGAAGCTACCCAATTAGTAGCACAAGAGACTGCTTCAAACATGCATATGGACACAATCAAGGGCTGTCTGCCCCGCCAAGCCTCTGATTCAGGATCCACAAAGCACAGCTATACTTCTGCCTGACAGAGATGATTCAGATTCTTCTGCACCCTGTTCAGCTGCTTCTTTCCAAGACATTCCCAACTGTATGACATTCTATAAAAAGCAACATTGTAAAAGGACCATTGGTTGTCACCAGCTCGGGAGAGGTTGGGGTAGATGGGCAGAGCAAAAGGTGTTTATGGCAGTGAAACAATTCTTCATGATATATAAATGTCATCATACATTTGTAGAAACCCAAAGAATTTATAGCACCAAGAGTGAATCCTAATATAAATTACGGACTAAGGGTGATAATGATGTGTCAGTATAGATTCATCTATTTTAAAAAATGTACCACTGTGGTGCCATATGTTATTGGTGGGAAAGGCTGGGTTATGGGACAGGCAGGAGATATATGGGAACTCTGGACTTTCTACTCAATTTTGCTGTGAACCCAAAGCTGTTCTTTAAAAAGAAAACAAAAGGAATATGCTTGGCATGGTAGCACACATGTAATCCCAGCATTTGGAAGGCTGAGGCAGGGGGATCGATGGGAGCTCAAGGTCAGCCTGGTCTATGTAGCAAGTTCCAGGATAGCCTTGGCTGCATAGCAAGGCTTATTTAAAAATTAATTAATTAATTAAAAAATTTAAAAAGGAAATGGCTAATGACAGTGGCACACACCTGTAATCACAGTGGACACAGGAGGATTGAAAATTCAAGGCTGGAAGCAGCCTGCACAATTTAGCAAGACCTTGACTCAAAGTAAAAAATAATAAAGAGGGTGGAAGTGCAGCCCAGTGGTAGAACACTTGCAAATTAAGGCTCTGAGTTCAGCCCCTAAGTACTGCAACAAAAAAAGAATACATATGTTGGGCAGAGTGGCACACACATTTTCTTGTAGTTTTTTCTTGTACCATAAGAAGAATTCTAAGAATTTGTCGGAAATTCACCTTTTGATTTTGGTTCCAGCCCCCTCAACCCGAAATATTCTGCTCTCTCATGGGCATTTTAGACTACCTATGTAAAAAAAAATTATAAAAAGGAATTGTCCTTGCTTGTGCATCTCAGTTTTTCAGTGAAGAATCCTACCCCCAAGAAAATTATTTCTTTAAAACTTTGAGCCTATTGTCTTATAGCAGGACTTGTTCAATAGAATGTTTTGTATTAATGTAAATGTTTTATATTTGCAAAGTCCAATATGGGAGCCAATAACTTCATGTTGCTATGAACAATTGAAATAAGCTAGTATGGTTGAAGAATTTTTCATTTCATTTACTTTTAATTCATTTAAATATTAACAAACACATGGATAGTGGCAACCGTAATACACAACACAGTTCTATACTATTCTATTTTCTAGATTTTTCTTGATATTCACAATATTTAGCTGATTTTCTTCTTAGTATGAAACTTGTTTATGTGATCATTTGTTTGTGTCTAGAAATGTTTAGCATATAATCTTTATCTTTAGAAGCTTGAAATTTTACCAGATGGTATACATAGATATGAATTTTTTTCTCTTGTTTTATTTATCTTGCTAGGCACTTTGGAAGCTCTTTTGTTCTGAGGTTCCATGTTTTTCAATATTATGTTTTGATTTTTCTCTTTTCTAGTCACTCTGTTCTCTTCTTTTATAATCTTATGAAAAGAAAATTATAAATACTGTATCTACTCTTCCCATCCTTTAATTATTTTTAAAAATTCCTATTCTTTTTGACATTTTATGACAAATCCTGGATAATTCTCTGGCCCAGTGTTTAAACAATTCACTTTTCTGCATCAGTATTCTGCTATTGAATGTATTGGTGGAATTTTTTATATATCCATCATGATGTTTATTATTCTAATTGCTCCCTTGTGATACAAAAGCTATATAGAAAGATATATGCTTTATTTTTCATCTGAGAATATTAGTTATATTCCTCTATGCTTCCTATACTTCCTTCATTCCATTGACTACTGGTACTTTTCCTATTGAGTTTGGCCTTTCTATTCTTGGTGTTCATTTCCCTTAAATACTATTAGATGCCACTGAATTATGGAGGCACATTCTAAAAAGCTCATCACTGTGTGATTGTGTCATCAGATGAACATCCTAGAGTGTGCTTACAGAAACCAAGATGTGATAGAAGACTACACATCTAGGCTCCACACTACAGTGCCCTGCTCCTAATAAACCTGTGCAACTTCCTACTGAACTAAACACCATAGATAACAATAACACAATAGTATTTCTATATCTAAACATGTCTAAATACAGGAAAGTTACAGTAAAAAATACAGCCTAAAGATTAAAAATGGTTCACTTCAACAGCTTCCTTAACTATGAATGATGACTACAGGACTAGAAGTGGCTCTGGGTGAGCCCATGAGTGAGTGGCAAGTGAAAGTGGGGTCTAAGACATCACTATCTATTACTATGTTGTTGTTAGGTGCAAACAAGTTAAATCTGACCCATACATAATCATATGTGGTGTACTTTTATATGGATGGCAATGCAATAGGTAGGTTAGCAATCACCACAAACATGTGAGTAATGTGTTTTGTTATGACATTACTATAGCTATGATAGCACTAGGCAATAAGAAGTTCTCAGCACATTATAATCTTATGGGACCATAATCACATAATGGTCCATAATTGACAGAAACATTATGTAATGCCTAACTGTGTTAGTGGGCAGGGATTTAGCACAGTTGGTAGAGTGCTGTGCTGCACTCTGAGGTCCTGGGTTCAATTCCCAGCACCCCAAAACTTGGAGAAGGACATGGTAATACACTCCTGAGGCAATCCCAAAACAATCAGCCATTGAAAATGCTATGAGGGTCCCTATGAGTTGGACACAACTTGACAGCACCTAACAACAACAACTGTGTTACTGGTGTGAACGTATGTGTCTGTCTTCATTTTATACCTGATATTCCAAGTTCACTAGTTGGTTGTGTGTAGGTGTTTCTCTGTGTATTTTAGTGTATTCTCCAGCCTGTGTTAGGGAAGTGGTTTATTCACAAGTCATATCTATTTGACTTTGTTATTCAATTAGTCTTTAAATTACCTAATGCACTAATGACACCTCCCTGTTTTTCATAGCAACACATAATTGTATGTGTAAAATCTCTCTCACAGTGTCCAGAGGTTTTTGTAAGAATGAATGTTTAGATATACATAACTAGCCTTACAGTTTAATCTATTCCTTATATTGAATGGTATAAGAATCAATTTATTCCAATATCTAAAACTTGTATTTATTAAGCCTCAATAATGCAAGAGTCCACAGCCATAACACCCTGGCATTCAATCCCATCTGATCTCAGAAGTTAAGCAGAGTTGGGCCTGGTTAATCTTTGGATAGGAGATGGCCTGGGAATACTAGGTGCTATAAGATTGGCGGGGGGGGGGGGGTAGCCTAGAGTTTAGCTCAGTTGGTAGAGTGCCGTGCTGCACTCTCTGAGGACCCAGGTTTGACCCCCCGCACCACAAAAAATTGGAAAAGGACATGGTAATCCACTCCTGAAGATATCCCAAAACAATCAGCCATTGAAAACCCTGTGACGGTTGCTATGAATCAGACCTGACTCACAGCACCGAACAACAACAGCATAAGCTTTGTAGAAGGACCTGGCAGCTCCCTCCTGAAACAATCGGCCATTGAAAACCCTGTGAATAGCAGAGAAGCACTGACATGGTGCTGGACATGGCACAGTGTTGGGTAGTGTTTCATTCTGTTGTCCCATGAATTGGACCCAATTTGACAGAACCTAAGAACAACAATAATGCAAAGGGATCATCTCACTGGCTTCTAGGAAATCAAAGAATACAAAAAAAGTTTGGAATGCAAAGAAATGGACAAATGTGTAAACAGGCAATTTAATGTAAAGTGGTACATATGAAGATAATAAAAATAAATACAAAGTATAGTGGGGCAAGTAGCATGTCAAGGGGATTTGGTGGGAACAGTTCTGCAGCAAGGAGTTCTTTATGACTAACATTCAGTGGTGATAATTAAGACAAACTGAGAGTGTTATTATTGTTTTTCATTTTTCTGCAATAATAACAAAGGCTTCTCACCAGCACATATGGCAGGGCACCCACACTGCTCCCCCTTCTTGTGCCATTTGAGGGCTCTAAAAGGGAGATGATGTACTCTCCAGTCTCATCCATCATTTTACAAATGAAAAGTCATTAATCACTTGGCATGTTAGAAAAGGTGGGGATGGAAAGGAAATGAGAGACCCAAGAATCCTTGAGAGCACTTAGAGATGAGTTGAGTGTTGAGGCTGAGGGAGTAGGCAGAGTTTGGATGGCTCCTGGACTTTTGATTGGCAAGACAAACAAAAGAGGAAATGCAGGTGGTTGGGTGGGATGGACACCTGCAGAACATTCTTCTATAAATAGCGTCTGAATTTTAAGAAGGAAACCTAGGTTAGGATATAAATTTTGCTTTATTAATATGGCATAAACCAGTGGTGAAAAAGTAACCTGAACTCCCTGATTAACATGCAGATTCTAAGGCCTTCCCCATTTGGCAATGGATGCAAGTAGACTCACGTGGCACCCAGGAATCTGCCATTTAAAAAAATGTAGTTAGTTGTGCTGAAAGTGTTTCTCTAAACACACTTTGAGAAGTACTGCTACACTACATCAAATTAATAGCCTCACCCAAAAGGACTCTTTCCCACACGACACTAACAATGTAATAAAGTTTGTAACACCATGAATAGTTATCAATTTAATCTAACTCCCTCAAATTTTCAAGTCCATTAGCTGTCCTCCAACCCTGTTTTATACCAGTATTTATAGCATATTTTGCTATCGTTTTGGAAACAATCAACTGCAAATAAGCATATGAGGTAGCACATTTTCAATAGAATAGAACCTGCAAATAAGTATTTACATTATTAAAACTATTCACAAAGTAAATGTTTGGACATGAGGGGTTTTTTTTTCTTTCTTTCCAGTACTGGGGAGCTGAGCACAGGGCCTAGTGCATACTTTACAAATGCTCTACCACTGGGCTGCACCCCAGCTCCTTTTTCATTTTTTATCTTGAGACATGGTCTTGCTTATTTACACAAGCTGCCTCTGGGATTACAGGTGTGTGCCACCACACCCAGTTTACTTGCACACGTAAAATGAGATCAAGATATTAAGAGATTAAGATATTAAGAGTTTAGGAGATTGCTACAATTATCTTACTTTTATGCAGACAAAAAGAACTGAGCTTTCAGGAATACATTTGAACGAGTGAAGAAATTATTTGTTGGGTGTTTTGATGGGAGAGATAAGGATTCTAGGGACAGTGACATGAAAGGATGTGCAGAGCTGGAAGTGAGGATGACAGTATTTTAGGGTTTTTTTATGTGATGCTATAAATTCTTTGCAGAAAGAATTTGAATTGCCTATAAATAAAATAACGTACACCCTCTCTTTTTCCCTGGCAAATATCTGCAACGTCTCCATATTGAGAAGTCCCAAAGAGTTGCTACTACACAGAAGGAAAGAGATGAATGTTGCCACTAACAGGAATTTGATATACTGTTTTTATTTTCTCAGGCACCTATTAAAATTATCAGTGGATCGATTTCTTTACAGTAGATTTAAAAAGGTAGCGCTAAGTCAAAGGCGTTGTAAGCTGTGGGAATCTTCTCTGTTTATCATTTCTGTACTACCTGGGAAAAAGTGTTCCTTAGTCCTATAAAGGGCTGGGATTTAGCTCAGTTGGTAGAGCACTGCTCTGCAGTCTCTGAGGTCCTGAGTTCAATCCCCAGCACAGCAAAAATGGGAGAAGGACCTGGCAATCCACTCCCAAGGCAATCCTAAAACAGTCTGCCATTGAAAACCCTGTAAGGGTCGCTATGAGTCGGATACCGACTCGACGGCACCTAACAACAACAACAACAGTCCCATAAATCACGGTGCTGGAGGAAGTCTTCAAACCAAACACAGCAGCACTGGGGAGGAGTCTGAGAATGTATTTCAAAAAGTTATTTTCATGTTCTCCCCAAGCAATTGTGGGAGTCTGAAAAAAAGAGAAAAACTATTTTTATTCATGCTTAGGAGATTAATGGGAAGCTTTATATGTTGCATAACAATCTGACCTCAAAGAAAATATGTCGCACTTTTAAGAAGTTCAAAAGTGTTCTTCCTGGCTACAAAAGTAGGGCTGGAACTTATAAAAAATACAATATATTCATCCATTATCTAAATACTGCTTGTTTTTGTTTTGCTTACAAGTGACTGGTTTTGGTTCTTGTTTCTTCAATTAAAGGAGTACACAGACAAATGGAAGCTGGATCTGCAAAATAACACCACTGAAGTTGGTAATAGTCCATAAGGAAAACGTCACAAAACCGGAAAATTTAGTTCTGAGAATAAAAGGCTCTCTCCCTCCAGCCTGTATGGAGAGAAATGGAGATCAGGCCTTAGTGATTATCTGTTCTCAATTTGTATTCAATAAAAGGGACCAAATATAAATGGGGAAACAGAGTTATGCAAGTGGAATCAGTTAAGAAAATGATCATTAGTTATTCAAATACTTTATAAGAGCAAGTTATTAAAACTAAGACAAACTGCAAACTCTACATTACCCACTGTTGAAGCCTAAAGATATTTTTTCAGTGACAGAAAAGTCTCAATTACTGCTACATTCCTTCTAGACCTAAAAATTTACGATTATTTATAGCAGTTTGTTATGTACAACTAACGTTAATGTTTGTTCCAGAGATCTTCCTGACCCCCATCCCTATAACAGACCACAGGTTCTTCATTCATCATCACTGTGATTTTTAAATTCCTCTGTGTCATTCATCATATAGTCTGCAGCCAGGTGCCATCGATCCTCCCTTTGGGGACTTCTTCTAGTCCCATTCTTCTCTAGTTAACAGACACACCCTAGTCCTGGCCTCCACATTCTTCCTCCTCAGAAAGCAACACTGCTTCCGTGCCCCACAGTCCACCTGAAGCTGGCAATGGTATCAGTATTCTTGCAGTCACTTAAAAATGAAATACTGAATTAGTTTTATGTCTTCCTTCCTTTCCACTCACCACCTTCATATATCATGAGAGATTAGGTCCATTCCTTCTCCCTCGTGTGCCTTGATTCTGCTATTACTTGCATTTTCCATCCACACAAGTTGAACTCCTATTCTTCTAATATGGGACATTCTTAAAATTGGTGCATAAGGGGTTATAGCTGAAATTTTATTAAAGTAAATGTCACTGGAACTCATGTTATAATCACAATCAATGGTCTATTTATTTCAAACCAGGAAAAATTTCAGAGAATATACAAATAATTTCACAGTGGACAAAAAAAAATTTCAAAGTCAGAATGCTAGATACCAGTCTTGTTGCTGCCACAAACCTGTTTTGTGACCTTGAGCTTTGGTGTACTCTCTGTACAATAAGCAGGTTGTTGTTAAGTGCCATCAAGTCAGTCCTGACTCATAGCAACCCTATGTATAGCAGAATGAAACACTCCTCCACACTTTGCCATGCCTGGCACTATTGTCAGTGCTTTTCAGCTATTCATAGGGTTTTCAACGGCAGGTTGTTTCAGGCTTCTCTGAAGCCTACAGCACCTGTTATTCCCAGATGGTCTCCATCCAAGCACTAACCAGGCTGACCCTGCTTAGCTTCCAACATCAGGAGGGAGTAGATGCTAGGGTGCTATGGCTACAGACAATGAGCAGGTTAGTTACCTTAAGGGATCCCTTGTCTCTCAGAGTCTAAGATCTTCTGATACAGTTCTTTGAAATTCAATCTCCTAACTAACTAATTCGCTCTTCCTGATTCTTCTTTCCATAGTAACCATGTCCCATATCTTCTGGTTCCATTGTCTTCTAGTGATATTTTTCCCAGCTTCCACTATAGGAATCTTCTTTAGTTGACTTTGGTTTTCTTGTATTATACTTCTCTTCAATTTTATTTTTGTAGCCTGTGGATACTTATACTGGGTCTTAGGTTCTTATAACACCCAGTACGTTTATCCATCATAATATTTATTGGAGTGTTGGGACCATGTCTCACTCATAGTCATTTCCCTAGTTGCTGGCCTAGGGCCTGAAACATAGAGATGGCTCATTAATTTCTTGTTGAAGAGAACTAAGCCATGAGGGTATATACTATATACCAAAATTGGCTGAGTCTGTTGGTAATGCCAGTTGGAATGAATCCATGGCATTACTACCATAGCATGAGCAGAAGATGGTGATTTTCTCTCATAACACTTCTTTCCTGTGAAATGGCCTGATGTTTGATTTTAGGTGATCACTTTTCTCTTCAAAGCAATATGATAATAAATCCATTTGGGGTACCAAAAAGGGGAAATCAAACCCTATAGGTAGGAAAAATAGTTACATATTCTCAGGTCTATCACTCCTATCTTTCTACATGTTTTATATAAGTAAAACTTGTCGGCCATGAGATTTTTGGTTGAGATGGGTGATAAGAGAAAGTTCTCATTTCATTGGCTTACTATGTTCCATTATGAGAATAAATTTAGAGTAATTTTCAAAGTTCAGAATGTTGTTTCTTCTGAGCTATTATTTTTAAATTTTTGATAAAGAGTCATAAATTATTAGGATTTGAAAGAAATTTAGAAATCTTGCAGTATGACATTACCTAAATTGGGTGAAATGACCACAGAGTACATCACTGACAAATTTGGTAAGTGTTCAAGAAAAATTTTTAGATACTGAAGAAGAAAAGAAAGAAATGAAAATTCTATAAGCAAAAATATCTGGGAAAGGCTAAGAGGATTTTTTTAGTTTGGTTTTGTTTTTATCAGTGCTGTTTTTCTTATGATACTTCTTAGAGCTTTAATATGATTCTATGCCTAATGAATTTCCAAGACTACATCAGGGATATTATATAGCATTTCCATGAATTGTATTTATGAAAACTTTTCTTGGTGCAATGCATATTAATGTCATACATGAGATTTATGAAGAACAAATTGAGAAATTCTGAGACCATAATATTGTAAATTATCTGTAAACAGAGAGGGTTACTTAGTAGTTGGGATAGAAGTAGAATCCATAATACTCAGATCCCCTGTTCTATTTTATTCCCATAATATTGTCAATTGTAATAACAATCTATACTGGCAGCACTTAAGAGCAAAATATGAAGGGGGAACCTAAAAAAGCATCTGGAAATGAGAATGAAAAAAATGATCTTCTGTTTCTTTGATGTGAGAGGGATTGTGGCCTTGGAATTTGTTCCTCTGAGTCAGTCAACCAAAGATTTTACTATCTGGAAGTTTTGAGAAGGTTACCACATGATTTGCAGAAGCATCATCCTGAGTTGTAGCAAACAGGTGACCAGTTCTTCCTTCATGACAATGCACCTGCCTCCACAGAGCTGAGAGTTCAGGAGTTTTTAACCAACAAAATGTCATGACCTTTGTGCTCCACCCTCCCTATTCATCACATCTTGACCCATGTGACTTTGTTTGTTTGTTTGTTTCTCCAGATGAGAAACATCCCCAAAGAGAAACATTTTGCTGACATGAAAAATGTGAAATAAAAAGTGAAGGGCTAAAAAGCATATGAAATCAAAGAGTTCAAAATCTGTTTTGAGCACCATAAGAACCGTTTGGGGCTGGGGTTTAGCTCAGTTGGTACAGTGTCCCTGCAGTCTCTGAGGTCCTGGGTTCAATTCCTGGCACTGCAAAAATGGAAGAAGGATGTGGCAATCCACTCCTGATGTACTCCCAAAAACAGCCATTGAAAACCCTATGAGGGTCACTATGAGTTGGACATGACTTGATGGCACTTAGTAACAACAAAGTCTTGACAGAGATATTGCATCAAATGGAGAATACCTTGAAAATGACTGAAGTTTGAACATTTAAAAATAAATGCATGATTTTTTATAAATAAATTCCAGGGGGTTTTGCTGTCTCCCTCTGGTATACTCTATAACAGCAACAATTACTAGACAGTATATAAAATTTTTGACCCATATGCTTTATGAGCACTCTTACCTGAAATAGCCAAAAACGAGTTGCTCAATTCTAAAAGTCTTCAAGATTTCTGATAAACAACTTAAGACATTGGAAATGAAACACAAAATAAGTGAAATGCTTAGACATAAAATAAACCTAAATAATGTTTTGTACACATGTATATGTGTGTGTATCTATCTATCTATCTATCTATCTATCTATCTATCTATATATATATATATATGTGCATATGCTCCATCCCTACATTTTTAAAAGTAGACATAAATTCTTGTTAAGTAGACAAAATGTCAACTAAAATTGCTTCTATTATAGAACAAATCAATCAGAATCTGTAGTATTTTCTAATTTCACACAGATTTGTTTATCATTTTTCATTTTGTTGTACAAAAACCAATTAATTGTTTTAAAAATATTCTTTGAAGACAAACAAAATATCAAATTTTGAGCTTAATGGTGGCATGAGTTTGAGGCATACTCTAAACTTGAATTTGCATCAAATTTTCCAAATGGGAGTATTTACAAAAAAGGAAGCATGAAGACTTTTTGCCAGAAAATTTAAAAATGAATAAACAAACCAATACTTTATTTTTGCAATGACAAAATACTTAAAGGCCAGTGTTAACAAGTAGAAAAACATATTTCACAGTCCAAGAGATAGGGAATAGAATCTAGCCACAAAAAAGATTTCTGCTCGTCTACAAATCAGATCCCCACAATCTTTGATGCAACTAAATATGGGATGCAGATTACATGCATACTCTTGGTAACTGCTGCAAATTTAAGTGCAGAAAACAAAACAAGAGGAACAAAGATTTATGGAATCCTAGGCCTGGAAGAAAACATGAAAAGATTATTTGCTGCCTTGAAAATAACATCTCCAATAAGGAAAAAGTGCCAAGGCCTAGTGAAATACTTCTATAAAAATATTTCACAAACTGTAGGGAAAAATTGGGAGGAAATTGGCAAAAACTCCCAAACTGGGAAAATGGCTTTTGAGTATCGGGTTTGTAAATTAGAAATCTAGGGAAAATGAAAGTAACTTGGTTGCACATTTGTACAAAACCTTTCCTGATTGGACAATTGGACTGAAAGCTGATTGGCTCAGGCCATTCCGTGGATGAGCTATATAAAGAGCTGCGCTGCAGCAGCTTGATCCCTTTTCACCTTCTTGCTATTTCACCCTTTTTCGCCCCTTTTTTCACCTCTTCACCTTTTTGCCCACATGATCGGCTAAGCAAGATCTTCTCGCCTGTTCCTGCCCAGACCAGCTATGAGGAAACACCTCTTCTGCTCCTCTCCCCCAGACCTTCTGTGAGGAAAGGCTCTCCCGTCGCAATCATCAATGAGGATAGAACCTGCTCTCTGACCACCTATAAAGCAACAGCTATCTCCTCGTGACCACTGAGATGACCAAAACAGGTGTTTGCTCCTGGAAGGCAAAAGCACCTGAGGCTTTTCCTTTCTCCCATCTCCTCCGGGGTCCCAAGGGCTGCAGGAGTCCTGTGCCCCTTGCCTGAGTGTCCCAAGTGAATTGTGTTTAGTATCTGTGTGCAGAACCTCTAGGCTGGACTGGGAGGCGCGCGCCCAACAACAAACATAGCCAAAAAAGCACCCATTTGTTTCTTGCTCTGGAATCTAGCTAGACAGACTCATCTAAGTAATGTGGGGTGGATTTGAGAGTATAAGAAGAGTTCTTTCCAAGAATAGCATCAATAAATGATATACATCACTCATATGTTCATTCATCTAAGAAATATACATGGAGCATCTTCTTGATGGTCAGCTAGAAAGTTTGTATTTAACAAATATTTACTGACAAAGTCGTATATGCCAATGTTCAAAGCGTTAGAGATTCAGAAGAGAAGAAAGCAAAGTCCCTGTTCTAAAAGAGCTCACATTCTACCAGAAAAAATATTCCATAAGCAATTGCACACAGTGGGGTATTGAGTGGAAAAATTAAGGGAGACATTGATGCTGGAAAGAATGGGAGATAGCATCTAAAGTGATAACATCTAAAATAATAATCAAATGACAAGAAGCATCTGTCCATAAATGGATCCCAGGGCAATGGGGATGGCAGAGCAAATGACCTGAGGCAGAAAACCAACTTGATATATTGGAGGAACAGGAAAAGGACTACCAAAGTGGAGGCACAGTGAGCAGGCAGGACAGAGGTACAAGATGGGGTGGGCAAGGCAGGCAGAACCACATTATGCAGGGCTATAAGCAAGGTTTCATTCTATGTGTGAAGAAAAGAGAGAAGGTGATTTTTTGCAGAGAAGTGCCATGAGCAGATTTACGTTCTAAAGGAGATCACTTTGGATCCTGAATGGGAATTGATTGTAGACAGCAAAAGAAGCAGGGAAACTATTAGATGGCTAGTGGCATAATCCATTTGAAATCATAGATTATAGTCTTAGACTTTGTTCTTAAGACTAATAAAGGGAAGAGGAAGATA
This sequence comes from Pedetes capensis, assembly GCA_007922755.1. Classification (NCBI taxonomy): domain Eukaryota; kingdom Metazoa; phylum Chordata; class Mammalia; order Rodentia; family Pedetidae; genus Pedetes; species Pedetes capensis. The sequence continues at coordinate 37,595 of VMDO01006792.1, forward strand.
GAAGATGCACTCGAATATATTTCAAAGACTGAATTGCCTGGATATGCTAATAGAATCAAATTGGAGAAAAGTTAAAGGGAAAAATAAAAATATCTTCTAGATATTTGACACAAGCAATTGAGAAAGGGGTGGGAGGGAGGCTATACTGATATAGGATGGCCTGGAAGAGGAAGGGTTGTGCACGTGTGTGTTGCACACATGTGCCCGGAACAAAGAGAGAGAGAGAGAGAGTGTTGATGGAGAGGGTTTGCTTATCACATGGTAATTTTTTTTTAAATATGTTAAGCTTAAGGAGCCTATCAACATTTAAACGAAGATGTCAAGTGGCACTTAGATCAATGAGCCTGGAAGTGATGAAAGAAATCTGGCTTGGAGACATGAACTTGGAAGTTAGCACATAGATGTTTTTGGCCCGGAAGTAGTCACCTAAGGAAATGGTGAAGGCAGGAGTACTTACTATGAAGCTCTAGAACACAAAACATTGAAGCAGTCAGGACAATGATGAGAAATCAATAGAAAAATAACGTCATACACCCATCTGAGATTATGACTATAAAGTTGATTAGTAAACAGAAAGTACTTCAACAAAGTTTATAGTGTTGATTTTTGTCCTCTCAATGCAATCCTCTAGATCTTTTCTAGAGCAGATGATCATGGATTTAAGCTTATTACACAGCCCCAGAATAAAAAGAGTACTGTCAGTGGACATTCATGGATAGATCTAGACTAAATTAGACAATGTGGAGCTATCTGCATGTCTTCCCAGAGAAAAACACCATAAAGGGCTGATCCCTGCAAGAGGGAGGAAGAAAAAGGGATGGAAGGGAGAGGATAAAGTAAGAGAAAGGATAAAGTTCAAGGTCAGAGGACATACCTGGACTTCCCTTTTCAATGGCTATGCATACTTCCCCACTGTGTCTTATTCTACAGTTTCTCTTAAGCTGATTATCTTCACACAACAAGCTTTAAGAGGGACCCTTTCCTCACAAAGATGAAGATAATAGGCGTTTTCCTATGATTAGTTGTGTAGCTTCTTAAGTTCTTGGTATTCCTGGATCAACTTTCTAACCACTAATTAGTATCCCTTTCAAAGTTCTGAAGTCTTGGGAAGAGGGTTAGTGAGGGCAGACTATAGGGAAGTAGTTAATTTCTATCTTTTGATACACACATCTGCTACTTTTCAGTCTATCCGATTTCACACAGCCCAACTAAGATGTGACTTAACTAACAAGTATTCAAGCAAGATATAGTTTTTTTCCTGTTCTCAGCTATGACATTTGAGGAAGATTGTACGATTAGAATCTTACAATCATACTGATGTAGGATTAATTCTCTACAACTGTTTACTGAGGTAAAGGTTTATGAAAGTAATCCATTAGCTTTGGCTGCCTCTCTTTCCTTTAAGGTTCTTTTGAGGTTTGTCATGAATATTAATGCTTCTTGTTACCACATAATTCTGTATCCTATAACATTTCTTCCTCTGCAGCATCCTTTTTGAAATTCACAGGGCAATCCCTTCTCACCAAATTTACCTAGAAAGAATTGCAATTCTCATAGCAACAGGAGATTCACTGGTTAATTGAATTTTCTTATTAGCAAGGGGATAACCCAAAACAAAGCAAACAGCATGCCAAAATGCCCACCCTTCCTATTTAAAACAGCAATCCAGACAATGATATTCCTGGCTGCCTAAGGAAAGCATTTGGGTTTGATGTTAAACAACAAAGACAGTAGCAGGGAGAAAGTATCAATCCCTGGATAAGCCAGCCTTTAGTGTTGTAGCAGAAAGGATTTAGAGAACCACATAACAGAATACCACACCAGAATATTTTAAACATTTAGGAGCTTACTATTTTCTGATAATAAGTCAGGAGGAGACAATTGCTAATGTTGGTTCTAGGTCTAGGCTTTAAGAGCTCCTACAGCTTCTACTTTGCCTTCTTGGAATTTAGCTATCAGGTAAAATCCTGTTGCCCTACTGAAAAGAGCCCATAGAAAAAGAGAGGAGGAAGGAAAACAACATGGAAAGAGAAGCCGTATGGATGGGACTGAAGAACCCCAGCCAACAGCCAGTATCAAATCCTGGACATGTGAAGGAGGCTATCTTTGATCTGTTCCTATGATGCTGTGTGATGCAGAACAAGTTGACTCTACTGAACCTTGCCACAATTCATTACTCAAAGAATCATAATTAATAAAATGGTTATCGTTTAGCCTACTAAATTTGAGGGTGGTTCATGTATGCAATAAAAAAAGGAGGTTTAAGATCTCATAGTGACATACTTCCCCTGGTAGAGCTTTATCTTTTATAGATGGAGCTCTCTCTGTGTCTAACTCTTTGCATTGGCAATGCCCATATAGATAATTATCTACTATTAGACTCTACCAATTGCTAGAAATCTTGTGTGTGTGTGCATGCATGCATGCATGAGTGTGTGTAGACTTGTTCACAAGACATATACATGTGTCCAATGAAGATCAAATACCTGTTGATCTCTCAGTGAATGCCAATGATAAGAAAAGGATGATGACAAAATTCATGTATTTATTTCACATCTTTTGTTTAACTTCCTAGTCTCAGAAACAAATTGTTTACTCAAGAATTTCAATCTGTTTACATCTGCAGTGATATCTGGCATGTTTCTTTGAAACTCTTCTTCCAACAGCTGTGCTCTGTACAAGGCAGACACAGTAAATAACACTAATGTTGGCAAACAATTTTTCATACAGCACTTTAAACTTTTGAACATATTTTCAAGCCACTAGCCATGTCCTTTAACTTTTAAGCAATCTTATCAGACGTTGTTGTTGTTGTTGTTGTTGTTGTTGTTAGGTGCCATAAAGTCAGGTCCAAACTCATAGCAACCCTATGTACAATAGAACAAAGTGCTACCCAACACTGTGCCATGCCCAGCACTATGTCAGTGCTTCTCTGCTATTCACAGGGTTTCCGATGGCTGATTGTTTTGGGTGTGGGCTGCTGGGTCCTTCTCCCAACTTCCAGGTGGTCTCCTATCCGAATATTAACGAGGCCTGGCCTTCTTAGCTTCCAAGATCTGACAAGATTGGATGCCAATGTAGTATAGCTGTAGAAATCTTATCAAATAGGTAGTACAGATTTATGATGCTCATCTTGCCTGTAAACTAAGATACTGCACATTATATAAAACACCAGGAGCGTAGGTAGCTCCTTAATAACAAGCTTTCCTACAAGTGTGGTGTCTTTCCCACACCATGTTTAAGGAACTTAGAACATCTAAGTATGCAGGTATTTCACAGTCCTGTTTGTGTTCCCAAAAGATCAGATTCTTTAAAGAGCTTTTGAAAAGTAGTATGTAATTAAAGGGCTGGGATTTAGCTCAGTTGGTAGAGTGCTGCGCTGCAGTCTCTCAGGACCCGAGTTCAATTCCCAGCACTGCAAAAATGGGAGAAAGACCTGGCAATCCCCTCCCAAGGCAATCCCGAAACAGTCAGCCATTGAAAACCCTATGAGGGTCGCTATGAGCCGGATACCGACTCGATGGCACCTAACAACAACAACATGTAATTAAAATAACCCCTTTACCTCCATGGGAAAGACCTATAAAGCACTTATCTACATCTCAACACTTGGGTCTAACATTGCTTTGGTAGCAAACAAAATTGGCTCAGTCTTCCAGCAAGTTTTATTAGTACTGCCAAAACACTGACCTGCCTTCTACTAGCAAATTCCCTTTTTACCTGCTCAGATTTATCCCATCTTCTACTCCCTCATTCTGTGCCACCACATATCCATAAACTGTCAGCGAAATCTCTGACCCTGAGACAAATACAATTCTGACACAGATTCCCAAAAAGGAAAGGAAAAGGGTCTCTCTTAAATTCCCTTTTGGCCCACTGCCTAATTCTCATTAGGTCCACCATGGTCACATGACACAGACCAAAGAATATATAAAAGCTTAGTTTTCATTTTACAGCTATGGAGAAGAAACACTGCATTCCATTTTGTAACCCACATGTGATTATGAAGATTACTGCTTAAATGTAAAGCCGAAGCTTGGTCTTTCACATCTTTATTAGTCATATGAAAGAAAACAATTACGCCTGCCTTCTATTAGATTTGCTTTGATTTCTTTTAGACCCTGGGAACATGGACTAGTGTTTGTTTTCATGGCTGCCAAAGTTTAAACCTTCCAAGCGATTTTGGATTCACAACTGAACACATTAAACAGCTAATGTATAACATACACCATGTCCTCAGTCAAAAACCCACAGAACCTCCTAAAATATTTTAAGCCATAGCTTTTTTTCATGAAACTATTGTAAACTTATGTTCATAGTCTTGTTTAAATTTTGTTTAAAACTTTTTTGTAAGAGGATGCCCTGTCAGAAAATGGTTTCTGGAAGTGTTTATATCTGAGGCACTTATTAAAGCCTGAACTACAGCCATTGCCAGGGATTTAGTAAGGCTAATCATTTTATTTTGGCTTCAGTGTCAATATTCCTATGCACTAACTAGAGTGCTGAGTGGAAAATAAGTCTTCTGATTAAAGAGAATGGAAAGGGTTTCGCAAGTGTTCAATAGAAGGACATTTTTCTCTTCATTTCCTCCCTCTCTTCCAGTTTTGCCATGTGGTTCCAATGAAAGTATCCCAAAGGAAATCCACTTCAGAAAAGAAAAATATCATGAGGTTGACTCCTTGAAAGAAAATGGCAGAAGGTTGACAACTCTTAAAGGTGGCTAAAGGGGCACATGGAGGAGTGTGTTACACTGATTCCTCACCTTTGTAAATTTTTGAAAATTAAATAAATAAAAAGTAAAAAATATTTTATTAGGCAAAAACTTGAAGCCAATTAATCAAGATATCTAACATTGATAATGATATCTGAGTAACAGAATTAATGCTAAGTTTTCTAATTCATACATGGATAAAAAAGACACTAAATATTAATATTCTTTGATCTATACTGTCAAAAGCCCTAAGACATTTTAATGCCAAAATGACTTGAAAATTTGATGATAATAATAGGCGATTTGGAAGATAATTTGACTCCAAAAGTCTGAGTTAAAATGTTTTCATATTAATAATAAAGAACATTTGTGTTCATTTTTTAAAGGAAATTTCATTTTCAGTTTTGCCCCTAAATAAAAAGCTAATTTATATTGTGTTCTAGTCATCTATTGCTGCGTAACAAAGTACTCCCAAATTTAGTCACTTAAAATACCAATCATTTTGTTGGCTTGTGAAACCATAGATCAGGAATTTGGACAGTAAGTGTGCTCCATGAAATCTGAGTCTTAGCTGGGATGACACAAAAGGCTGAGAACCAGCTGGGCAACTCACCAGGGACACAGGTCTAGGTCCTGACTTCTTGCTTTTGGAGGGTTGTTTGAAGCTTCTTGGATGGCCTTGTCGGGTATTCAAGTGGACATATTCACAGGATGGAAGTCTTAGGGTTGGATTTCTTACATGGAAGCAGGCTTCTCAAGAGAAAAGGAGGAAGCTATCAGGATTCATAAAAGCAAGGCCCAGAACTGATATGCTGTGATTTCTGTTACATTCTATTGATCAAAGTACATTCTTGGAGGCACTACAGATTTAAGGATAGGGGCAATGCATGTCCCTCTTTCAATGCATGAACCAGCTCAGTCACATACAAAGGTAACAGATTGTGAGTAGTGAAATGGCAGATAACTTTGGTCTAGAAAATAATATATTTTCTCACAAATTAAATAAAAATTACTAATATAGTAAGGAAACAGACTTTAAGTCATATCACAACAGAGATATAGGAAAAAGTATAATTTCTTTATTCAGTATTTAATCTAGACTTGCTCCCCAAATGCCTACCCATCAGAAAACAAAGAAAAAAATGTGTAGAATATGCCATCCAATGCAGAGCAATGATCCATAACCTGAAATACTCTACCATGTAATGTTCAACTCTTTCTCCTATCTTTGGTTATGTTCCAAAGAGAATATGAGTGCATGGGGAAAGAAGAGTTATCTTACATAGTCCCTTGATATAGTTCTTGAATATTTGCCTGCTATAGAAAGGCAGCAGATCATCCTTCTTTTTGGAATCATCATTCCTCCTATTGGTTTTGTGCTGTTATCTGTGGATGATGATGAAGTTATGGTCCAGTCTTCGACCTTGAGAAAAGCCCTTAATGGTGTTCTCTGGACAACTTGGCCTCCTCTTACTCCTGCTGCTCAGACCCTGACTGATGAGTCCTCCATCTGAAGCAGTGAAGCCCACTCATTCCAGTCTTTCCTTCAGGATCACCCCATGCTGAGCACATGCCATGGCAGTCCCATGGTCTTTTAATGCAGTGCTCATGCCATCTAAGAACTGAAGACTACCACCAAAACCTGTCCTCAAAGACTCCATGCCTGAATAACCTCTATGCAGAAAAGGGTTTCAGCATGATTTGCTAGAAGAACCTGCAGGGTTCGGCCTATAGCTGCACTCATAGTTATGATTGATTATAGTGAAAGAATGCAAAGTTCTCTAAAGGTGTGGTGCAAATTCTCTGTTCTGGCAAGAAAAATTAAAATTAAATAAATTAATGTTTAAGTACAACAAATGTAAAGGGGGTGCTGGGGTTTGGCTTAGTGGTAGAACACTGCTCCACATTCTCTGAGGACCCAGGTTCAATCCCCAGCACTGCAAAAACAGGGGAAAGATGTGGAAATCCACTCCCGAAGCAATCCTGAAACAATCAGCCATTGAAAACCTTATGAGGGTCACTATGAGTTGGACCCAACTCTATGCCACTAACAACAACAACAGGAGAAAGGAAGCCTTCTATCCTCCATTCTGCTTGCAAAGTTCGCCCTTGTCTAGTGTCTAGGAATTGGATTTGGGAAGGATTCCCACCATAGTAGCTATTAAGAATGGGTCACACTTTCGCAAATGTTTGGTCAAACAATGGTGCTTATACTGAACACCTGTATCCCTTCCAGAAGTCTGGAATTTAGGTACCAGCCAGAGAGAGGCTGCCTTTATGATGAGCTCCCACTAAGAACTCTGGCCACCCAGTCTCTAATGAACTTCCTGGTAGACACTATTTATCCCTGTTGTCTCAACTCATTGCTGGGGGCATCAAGTTCCTTCAGACTTCATCACAGGTGCTTTTACCCTTTGATGATTTTCCTTTATATTCTTTCACTGTAATCAGTCATAACTGTGAGTGCAACTATAGGCCGAAACCTGCAGATCCTTCTAGCAAATCTTCAAACCTCGGGGGACTGGGGGACCTTAGGTCCACTCTCTGCCACCATGGTTACCTTGACACAGTGGTACTTCAATTCAGAATGCATGGGACAGCTTATCAGACCCCAAATGTGATTGGAGAGAGAACTGGACATGGTGGAAATCCAGACAAACTCACCTAAGTGGTATATATGTGTGTATAATATAGATAGGGATATACATAACACACACACACACACACACACACACACACACACACACACAGACACACTCCTTGGGTAGATAATATATGGATTTTTTTCACTTTTCATGTACTTGCCTTTACTTCATAATTTTCACATTTTGTTTTTTAATCTATAAAAACAGATAAATTCATCTAACAGGAAGTGAATCCACTGTCAAAGTTTCCTTTGTAAAGCAATTTTAAATAAAATACTAGATTTAGAACTTCATTGAAAGGTAATGCTTGCTGCCGTACATGATCCAAAGTAAGTGTTTTAGATATAGTGACCCCAAAGTAAATTTTATAGATGATACTAGAATTAGCAATCAGGCTGAGGGATCAGTACTATCTGATCGGAATGATCCAGGCGTCCAGGGATCGGAATGATGTAGGCGTCATGACCATGAGGAAAAGGACACAGAGATAAGGTAATTAATGACGAGCACAGCCCCATGATGGTTGGTGACACATCCCTTTCCTTATAATAATTCCTTCTGACTCACTCTCTCCGTACCTTCTTTTCCTTCCGCAATGACCTCCTCAATTTATTTATCGAAATAAACGAGTAGGCAGACAGCACTTAAGCAAGCAGGCATTACCTGAATCTCCACTAAAACTATTCAACCCTAACTTTACGCAGAACAGGAAGAAATCGCCAGCATGGTGAAGGTCTTTTGGAGGAAGGGAGTTGTCCTTACGTGGCATAGTCTGAGTTTAGTTTCACCTGCTTTTATTTGGAATGAAGGGGAATCCAAAAATAAATGAGCTGGCTCAGAAGCACTTGATGAAAATAGCGTTGAAAGGCTCTGCGTACAGCTGGCCCCTCGCTGCAGCCTGCCTGGGGTCTCCACCTCCCTCCTCCGCTTCCCCTCCTAGGTGGCGAGAGCAGCTCATTCACGATGCCAGTGCATATTTAACATGAAATTCTTCAAGTACCACTGCAAAGCATCCAGCAAACACACCAACTCTAAACTTAGTCTTACATATGTAGCCAGAGACACGGATAAATATAGAGACCTAGAAATACATACAGAATGCCAGAGAAACGTGCTCCCGGCCAGAAACATATTGTGAATATGCAAATATCTCAGTGTCTGGTGCGGAAGCTTTGCCCTTTAGCACTTCCCTCACTCCATCTTTCTCTCTTTTTCTCTCTGCACCATGTCCCCCCTCTACCAGTCTCTTCCCATCTGTTTATTTTTTCCAAACTTTCATTTTAAAAAATATGGTATCACCTCTTAAAAATAAGAAAAATATGGTGCCACAAATACCACCGCCAGGTGTACCATATGATGCTGCTTCTGGGAGTTTGGGAACAAAATGTATAAAGAGGATGGCTGTATTCAAATTTTCTTACAAAGGTTACCAGAAATGGGATTCTTACCCATTTTGTCTGAACTGTGTTCATTCCTGGTTAGATTTCAGATCTGCTTTGTACTTTAAAGAAATTGTATAATCCAGGCCTTGTCATCAGCTTTCTTAATTTATTTCCCTGAAATGACAGGCCTGGCAGAGGCAAGCCTGCCTCTCAAATGTCTGGATTACAGTGTAGCTATGGAAACAGGTGTTAAAGTGCCATGGATGTCAAGTTACACTGGTACTTTGCACATCGCGTTCTATACAGGCGGACGGCATGTTATTTTACATGCTGACCAATGCAACCTCAGCCTTCCTCTTGATTTACAGGCGACCGTCACAAAGGAGATCGGCCTCGATGAACCCAGCTATCCACCCCAGCATGGAGAATCAAAGCAGAGAATTCGTTGTGTTCTCCAAAGCTGTGGTGCAAGTTCTCTATTCTGGCAAGAAAAATTAAAATTAAATAAATTAACATTTAAGTAAGATAAATGTAAGAGAGAGGGAGGGAAATCAGAACAAATGTCTTTTCCATGGGTTAATATCCTTCTCTGGTCTAAAAAGGAGAAAAATGGGAAGAATATTGTAAGAAAAGATCTCTACAATAGTCACAAATGTTCCTGCTTACAGGATTAAAGATCTAATGAATTTCAGCCTTATTATATAGAAGGAACTAGTTTTAATTAAGCTTTCTAAAAACAATGTTCACCATTAATTTGACCTACTAAGAAAGAAAAGGGAATAAAAGAAGGGATAGCTCTGGAGTAGCCACTGAGTGCAGGCCTAGCGATCAGACATGAGTTATTGTATTTCATTTCATCTTTACAAACAGCACTGCAGGGGAGGTCTAATCCCTATTTTATGAGAAAGGAAACTGAGACTCCGAGAGGTTAAGTAATATGCTCAAGGCCTCAAGGTTATAAGTGCAACAGCCAGAATTCAATCTGAGGTTTGTCTACAAAGCCCATGTTCTTTCCACTGAATCAACCTAGACAGCAAGTTTAGGGCATGTAAGGCCAAATTGGCATCCCCTCGCCCTGGCATGATTCCCCCTCGGTTTAGCTGGTTTAAAAAGACAAGGTGTTACATCTCTGGTTGGGTCACAATAATTTGATGTGCTCCCTGGCCCTCAAATTATGTTGGCCCGGCTCCAACTTCTATATTAGCCTTACTCAACTGAAATCTTATCCAACTCCTGATGAGTTATTAAATCAAAGTCAAGTTTAAATGGATGTCAAGAAACTCTACACTTTTTAAAAACAGTGGCATAAAATCTAATGGATCCTATTTGCTTTTTTTATAAATACTTACTATGATTTTTGATGTAATCATTGATTTTATGGCAGATAAAAAAAGAGGAATTAGAGCAGAGATATTACAAAATCTGCATGTGTACAAAATAAGAGAAATACATTTAAAACATATTTATGCTTTTGAAAGGGAGTGGTAAGGTACATTTTCACATGACTTAATGTGATCATTTACATGTACAAGATGTCTAACGTAGACAAAGCTAAACGATTACAGGTGTCTTTCCATGTGATCTCATGAGCAGATGAAAAAAAACCTCAAAATAAAATAAACCAAAAGAATATGGAAGAATGTTTCAAATTGGCTCTAGAAACTAGCAGCGACTGAACGTTATAATGTAGGCGTGTCCAACCTGGAGCCCACAGCCATATGTGGCCCAGGTAAGCTAGTAATACAGCCCCATAGTCTTTTAACATAATGTGGTTTTTAGCATTATGTACACATACTAACGCCTGCAGCCATACCACTGTGGTGTCCAATCCCCTCAGATCTCAGAAACTAAGTGAGGTCGGACCTGGTTACTACTTGGATGGGAGATCGCCTGGGAACACCAGGTGCTATAGGCTTGGGAGAAATCCCCATCAACCCACTCCCAAAAAACAATCAGCTATAAGCTGGGCACAGTGGCACCCGCCTGTAATCTCAGCGGCTCTGGAGGCCCCGGGGCAGGAGGATCGCAAGTTCGAGACCAGAAGAGGTAAGCAAAATTTAGCGAGACCCTGTCTCAAAAAGTTAAAAAAAAGAAAAAAGAAAAAGAAAAAGAATGGGCTGAGGGTACAGCTCAATGGTCCAGCACTTGCAAAGCATGCAAGCACGAGAACTGAAAAAAAAAAAAATCAGCCATTGAAAACCCTATGAATAACAGAGAAGCACTGACAATAGTGTTTCGTCTGTTGTACATAGTGTCAGTATGAGTCAGACACCTACTGGATGGCACCTAACAACAACAACATACACACTAAGTATATTATATAATTTATAGGCTGCCCAAGACAATTCTTTTTTATTCAATGTGGCCCAAGAAAGCCAAAAGTTGGGACAGACTTGTTACAGTGAATTCTTCTTTCCTACTACTGCTATACTTATAGATTCTTTTTGAAATCTGCACTAATTCATAGGAATGACATACAACAACATTACCAGTAATATATTTGGGCTTCAAGTCCTAATATTCAAATTGTGCATCCCAAGGAGTTATTGCCACAGTTCACGCAATATAAATCCAGTTCAAAGATGCAGCTGTACCTCTCCTGGAAGACCCATTTTCCCCTTCCCTGGAGCAGGGATTATTCTAGAGAGGCTAATCAGCAAGGCCAAAGAAATAATGTTGATCAAAGTAACAGAAAAATGCATCTCAGTTCTCTAAATAGGGAGTTTCTTTCAGTATATTATTACAGAGTCAATTTTTATTGATTGGGAGGTGGGGAAAATTTGAAGAATCATATGTGGTATGTGTGGAAGAAGAAATAGAAATGAATTAACTATAACATCATGGTTGATGTAGAAGAACTCCTCAGTCTCCTTGCACGTTTGCACAGAGTCTACTTTGCAAAATAGGGCCTTGGTAGGACATAGAAGGAAAATTGTGCAGCCCTCGGGGCACTTGACATAATCCAAACCACTTTCTGAGATATAGAAGGAGGGAACTGATACTCTATACATGCTTCATCCTTCTGAATATTTGCAATACCATTGCTGTGGTTCGGATCTTGAATGTCCCCCAAAGGCTTATATGTTGAAAACGTGGTTCCCAGCCCAGAGCACTACTAAGAGGTGATGGAATCTTTAAGAGGAAGGATCTAGTGGAAGGAAGTTAGGTCATTGGAGCCATGTCCCTGAAGGAGCTATTGGGACACTGACCCCTTCTCTTTCTCCCTTTTTGCCTTCCACCTGTTATGACATGAGAAATTTCCTCCACTATGTGTTCCCATCATAATGCAGGGATTCACCACGGGCCCAAAATCAATGGAGCCAATTGACTACAGACCTCTGAAACCATGAGCCAAAATAAATCTGTCCTCATTATAATTTATTTATCTGAGCTATTTTTTCACAATGATGGAAAGCTGACTAATGCACCCATGGGAGATTGGTATCATCATTTCCATTATCTAAGCTCATAGAGTTAGTAAAGGGTATGTATGTCAGGATTTAAGCCTGGGAATACCTGCTGCCTCCAGGGTTCCTATTTTGCTTTTGGACCATAAAGGTTGTCTTTTCTGCTTTGCATGAATTGTGGTCATTCCAAGTCATTCTTTGAGTGGTACATTGGTCAACTACAGGAGAGAGTCCAAATTCTAAGACCACAGCACTCAGAATTAGCAGAATTCTATACTCAATGATTTCTTTTGTTTCTTATTTTATATCACTCATCAACTACAAATACAATCCAGCTCTATAAATATGCTTTCTTTTTCTTTTTTGCCTCTGTTTTGGAATAACCCTTTCATACTAATTTAGGAA
>VMDO01006792.1:50244-96910 GCA_007922755.1 Pedetes capensis
CCTTATAAGGATCAATATAAGTGCCACACAACTTGACAGCAACTAACAACAATAATAGCAAACATAGTTTGATTAAATCCCCAGTGAAGTTGTGACTTGCCTCATTTCTTTGCTAACAAGAATACAAAAATTCTCTGGTCTTCCCTCTTTATTTCATCTGTCTCCCCAAAGGTATGGTGACTGACCCATGTTCCCAGAGGTATACATTTCACACCATCCATTATCTCACCCCACTGGTATAAGCCATTCAACCATGTGGATGTCCATGTATTAGTAAGAGATGATTACAGTCTGTATATATGCCTGTGTACAATACTAGATTATAACAAGCATATTTATAATTATAATCCCCTTGCCATTTTGTATCTGAAAATCAGTTGGTTTCTGGAATAAATTTTCATTCAACCCACTGATAAATGTAATTAGTATATATACAAACAAGTTCTATCTTTTTCATATTTCTTAGAAAACAAACATCTTGTAATACTCATAGCATTTAAATTTCTTTGCTCCTCCTTTGTCATTCTTATAGATAATATGCACTGGTATGATTTTAACTGAGGATATGAGAGCAGAGGTAAAGATGATTTTTAAACTCAAGACATAGCATTGCTGAGTTCTGTTCCCCTAATTCTTTTTCATATTTTAAATGGACTACACTGGATTTACTAGCTTGGCTTATGGAGTGCTTTCTATTTATCCCCTACCTTCCAAACCCCCTGAGGTGCTACTCTGCAAACCTTGTCCTTTAAACGGAAAAAGCACTTTGCTGTCCTGGTCAAATGGAAGGCTGCAGTGCATACTTTGGATGGCTGGAGATTTCTCTTAAATGAAATATAGGGGCCATAACTCAGTTTCTCTGGCAATGAACCATAGAGGCCATTCATCAGGATGTGACAGACATTTATCTCCTCAAATACTCCAAGGCAGATGGAAATAGCATCCAGCCTCCTGTCAGAATAAATAATCCAAATATTGCCCCTGCCCTGAAAAGACCCAAACAGATCAGCAGCCATAGATCAGCAGGAGGCAGAACCAAATCGGTCAGCTGTAAACCTTTGCCCCGACTCTTGGCTCTTCTTCCCGGGCACAGCAGTCTGGTTTCATGATAGGTGGGCATTTTACAGCCAGGGCCTCTGTGTGGACCCTCTTAGAAAGGAAACCAAAGATAATGTGTTCTATTTTACTGTAAATTTCCAATCTTACCCTCTTTTGATATTACTGGAAAAAGAACTTTTTTTGGTTTTTCACCCTAAATATTCATCAAATCAGGGGGAAAAAAAGAAAGAAAGAAAGAAAGAAAGAAAGAAAAAAGAAAGAAAGAAAGAAAGAAAGTAAGTAAGAAAGAAAGAAAACACCAAGCAGGGGTCAAGCCTGGCTAGTACCTGGATGGGAGACCACCTGAGAATATCAGGTGCTGTAGGCTTGTGACTAGGACCCGGCAACCCACTCCTGAAGCAATCTGCCATTGAAAACTATAGATAGCAGAGAATTACTGACAGTGCCAGGCATGGCAAAGTGTCAGGTAGTGTTTTCGTTGTACATAGGGTCACTATGAGTTGGACCCAACTCAGTGGCACCTAACAACAACAACAGGTATAAAAATGGTTAAAGTGATAAATTTTATGTTATATGTGTTCTCACATAATTTTTAAAAACTAAATTGATGAAAAATGTAAAAACTCAATCTTAAAGAAACTCAGGAATAGATAAAATTAATAAGGTATCAAGTTTGTAAGTATTCCCTGTTCTTAATTTTATCATATGTACAATGCCTTTAAGTCCTCCAGGAAACAGATATTTTGATAAATTTCTCCCCATGTACCTTTGACCTTCTGTTAAAATTGCTTAAATTTTTGGTACTTTCAAATCTACTTCATGATACTTTCACTTAGGAATTTTATAAACATTGCTGGGTATGGTGGCACACACTTGTAATCCCAGTGACTAGGGAGGCAGGGACAGGAGGCTCATAAATTGGAGGCCAGAAGCAGCCTGCATAATTAGTGAGATACTGTCTCAAGACAAAAAATAAAAAGTAGGCTGGGATACAGCCCAGTGATTGAGCATTTGCAAAGTATGTGTGAGGCCCTAAATTCAACCCCCAAGTACTACAAAGAAAGAAAGAAAGAAAGAAAGAAAGAAAGAAAGAAAGAAAGAAAGAAAGAAAGTTCATAACCATAGACAAACTTGAAGAGCCAAACGTCAGCCTAACAAGACTAATCTATGAATTTTACCCAGTGTTCCTCACTCCAAGGAAAATTTCTGATATGAATTTTGCATCAGTTTACTTATCCAAATGAGAAAGTATTGGTTAGACTTCTTATATCTTACCTAAGAAAATTTGTTATTGTAAAATTGAGAAGTCATAAGCAATCAAGGCATTCTCTTTTGTGTAACAATATGATCTCTTCCAAAAAAACTTGCCTCTATCTTTTTGGCAGTAGTCCCTTTAGTGTTCAAAAGAGATTATAAATTCTTTAAGCAAAGAATATGATAACATGGGACTCTGCAACCCCACCTTACATGGCACACTGCCTTATCCACAACAGGTGCTCAAAAGGGCCTAGTAGAGTGATAAAAGTTGGCAGAATTATTAAACAATCCTGACAAAAATAGCTTGGAAATGATAAAAATAAAAGCATTGTCTTAAATGAATTGACATTCATTAAATAACAAAACACTGTTTCTACAAAATGAAACATCCAAGAAGGTGGGCAGAGGACTTTGTCTGGTCTCATCTAGAAAACTTTTGACATTAAGGTCAAGCCACACTGGAGCATCTCCTTGCAGAGGGAATGAAGGGGTATGAAAAACAGCTTAAGTGCATCTTCTGTAAGTGACCTGGAAGAGGATCTGTGGGTGCCCAACTGTTAAATTAAGGAACCTCAGATTGATCCCGTGGAGATTAGATTCTGGGACATTTTTCAGTAGTTTGTGATTTTCACCTACAGCACTTTTCAAATGTAACATTGATAAATGGAGTGCGAGAGTGAGAGAATGAGAGAGAGAGAGAGAGAGAAGTTCTGAGAAAAGTAGAAGCTTCGACATGAGAGTTTAGACTCTAAAAATATTAACTAGGTGGGGCAGAGCACTTGGGAAGCTAAGACAGGAGAATCCCAAGTTCAAGGCCAGCCTGGTCTACACAAAGAGTTCCAGGCCAGGCTGGGCTATACAGCAAGACCATATCTCACAAAGAAAACAAAAATCTAAAACATCATTAGTGGCCAGCTTTTTAAAGAGCTAACTAATTCCTTAATAAGAACTGCTAATCTTTCCCAATGCCTATGATATTTTAAAAAAGTCCAAGAATTAGAATTCACATTTACCTCTCTAGCCTCTTACTTGCACCTAACCAATCTATAGCCACACTTCTTCACTTCCCAGGCAAACCATACTCTCAGTGTCTTAGCATGAGCTGCCCCATCTCAACATTGTCCCCGGGCAAGCACCTAAACACAGCTTACACACTCTGTGAAGCAAGATCCGAGGAAGTCTTTCTTTGTTCTCTCCTAGTCCTCTGTCCTGGTTGCAGCCAGAGGCCTGGCTCCTGTGTGAGTATTGTCTGCACGCAGGCTTTTGTGCCTCTCTCCCTAGATTGCACAATGTCTACAAAGCAGAAAGTCTATTCTTTCCTGTCTCTATATATGATGAAAGAAAAGGAGGACAGAAGAAGCAAAGGAAGGAAAAGATTAACTCATACTAGTGTTAAAAACAAGCAGAACATTCATTCATTCTCCTGTTCCTTCTTCCCATCATCTGAGAGACCAGGTGGAAGATAGCACTCAGAGAAATTGAGGGAAAAATACAAGTGGATATCTTTAAATCAAGTGGAGAAGTTGAGAGAGATCCACTGGTATCAAGGTCAAAATCTAGCTAAAGGTCCTGAGACCAAAAAGAAATTCAAGTTAATAGGGAAGGGACAGGGCTGGATTGAGAGTTTAAAGATGAGAGCATTGGACCATGTGACCACTGCCCTTTTTAGATGGGTCAGGCATGGTCCCCAGTTTGCTGCCATCTTCCCCATTGCTTAACAGTTCACTTGTTCTTGTTGTTGTTGTTGTTGTTGTTAGGTGCCATGGAGTCAGTATCCGACTCATAGCGACTCTCTGTACAACAGGTGAAACACTATTGTCAGTGCTTCTCTGCTGTTCATAAGGTTTTCAATGGCAGATTGATTGGGAGTGGGTTGCTGGGTCCTTCTCCCTAATAGTTCACTTAGCAGATTCATTCAATTATGTTTCCAACCCACATGGTGAAGGGGTTGGGTTTGTACACCTATGTCCTCAGGGATTCAGTTAACAACTAATTTTTTAGAATTCACCAGATCTAAAAAAAGAAAAAAGAAAATGGGCTAGGGGTGCAGCTCAGTGGTCCAGCACTTGCAAAGCATGCAAACGTGAGACCTTGGGTTCAACCGAACTTGCCAGATCCATCAGTTTGGGTGCTTCAAATTTATTGTTATTGTTTGGTGCTGTCAAGTCATGATCGACTCATAGCCACCCTCATAGTGTTTTCAATGGCGGATTGTTTCAGGTTTGTTCTTAGGAGTGGTCTGCCACGTCCTCCTCCCATTTTTGTGGTGCTGAGGATGGCACCTAGGTCCTCAAAAAGTATAAAGCAGCACTCTACCAACTGAGCTAAACCCCAGCCCGCCAAGAATTTAGACACTTCCAAAAGAAAAATAGCTTATAACCGACAATGTTTTTAAGCCAGGAAGCCATAACACCTTTGGTAATATCCCTAGCTTCATTCATTAAACCAGGCATTCTAATAGTTGCTTGAGGACAAGGAGGACTTGATGACAAATGACTAACAAAATACATAAACACACACTCACATAAACACACCCCTGGCCACCACCACAATAACAACAAGAGTAAAACACACAGGTCCTCTTCCTCCATGACGCTGACTTTCCTCATTCTGTTCTCTCTATAGGAAACGTCATAGGTCTGTACACATTACAAAGCTCCTGTGCAGCACTAGAAACGACCCTTTCCAGTTCTTATGGAGTAAGAATGATGACCTCACCATTCAACACGAAAAGTACAGCTGCTATAAGAGGAAGGCTGTTCATTTTCCAGAAAAACTGAAAAGTGGCTGTGCTGAGTTCATAGTAATTTTTTAAAATGCGGTGGTATCTACTTTTGCCTCCCTGAGAGGCAGGGCAAGGGGAGAGATAGAAGAAAGCAGGAAGTCCTTAGACTCAATTGGCTCTGCTAAAAACCAAGGGCCTATGACATCCTTCATTTGCTCTGACCATAATCCATTGGACTTGCATTTTGTGCTCTATCAAATCAAACCTTCCCCAAGGAAAACTTGATTCTTTTAGGCTCAGCCTGTGCTCTGAGAGGCCAGACATATGGCTTCCTTCAATAAGTCCCCATTACTGCTGACTGCATGGGCTTCAGAGCCAAATCCCAAGGGCCCCGAAGATGGATCATTCAGTCTTCTGAGTAATCAATCCCAAGAGCTCGCTGCTCAGGTCCCACTTGGCTGAGCTTCAGGAGGAGCAGTCGTGAGACCAGGGCCACCGTGGGCCTGGGAAAGGGGCAGCAAACATACAACGTCCTCTTTAAAAGGCCTCTCCACAGACACTTGGGACAGGCGGGTAGAAGGTGTGAAAACAGAAGCAGAGGCTGGGGCAAGGGGTGGAAGATTTGATCCTAAACAGGTTTAGCTTAAAAAAAGAAAACGGTTACTTGACCCTTTGCAAAAACCTCACGCCCGGCTGTGCCCTTCTGGAAACTCAAGCCACCCAACTATGTTGTCACATATTGAAGCCACACCCAGAGTGTTAAGTATCACTGGCTCTCGGACAGAGAAATGTCATCATTCCCTCCTGGCTGGTGTCTTTAAATAGCGCCTCTTATTTACGGTGTACATAGTGTTAATGTCCTTCAGTTGCTCTATTTTCAAGGATGGAAAAGCAGTTGCTAAGCATTTCTAAATGACAGCCCCAGGGTTCATTAAAAATATGGCAAACATTTGCTAAGCTCATTAAGTGCAATTTTTGTGTGTGTGTATCAGATTCTTCCTCTGCATGTTCTGCGTGACCAAACATCTATTAACCCTAATCCCATTGATGAGTCGGATACATTCAAACCAGCAATTAGACGAAACAAAGGGGATATTTATGGAGAGACTCCTAAATGGGCTTTCATATTGGTCTAAACTGTTTCACAACGACAGTTTAATTCCCCTCTGTTAATCCCTCCCTTCCAGAGCGCTCCCTTTGTTTGATTATAGGCTGTCAGGTTTAGGGATTCTGATTGAATCAAAATTTGAAGCAAACTAGAAACACATAATAATTACGCCATTTAAGCACTGTTGCCTACTGTATAAGCAAAGGAAATGCTATACAGATGAAGACTCCTCAGTACAAAAGGTTTCTAAAATGTACTGCTTGTACAATTAGAAGCCACAGAATATGAATTAGGCGGTTGTTTCCTTGGATCCTTTTTAAAATTCTTCAGTTGATGAGTTTGCTGGTAAAATACCATGCATTAAATCTGTTGACTAGGCACAAATATTTTAAAACAGGCTCCCTCTGCCCTTCCTCCCAGCCACCCCCTCACCTCCCGGCTCCCAACCACAGCTGTGGACTTGTCTGACCCACAGTGGTTAATCTGAGCACCAGCTCTCATTTGGCCATTCCAGCTTTCCATTAACTCAGGGCCACGGTGGTGGTATTATTAGAGGCGGAAAGGATTCAGCATCGCTTACAGGGTGTAAAGCTGGACAAATAAACAACTACTGACTATGGATGTCTCCGATCGCGCTGGGCCTCAATTTTTGAATGCACTCTTTCAAATAGCAAAATGACCCTTCGCTAGCTTGTAAAACCTCTCTTTGTTTTCCCTCAAAGAGAAGGAAACGCACCAAGAGGAGTGGACTTTTGACAGAGTTCCCTAGCAGTAACATCATTTTCAAGTGGCTCTTGACCAGCTGAGCTTTTTCAAAATGTAACCTTCATAGCCACAAAGGACCGTGTCTTATTTGGGCTCATTAAATTTCCTCTTACTTTGCAAAGGGCTGACCAAAGTCACAGCTGGTGAGGAGGAAGCCAGCCCTTCATCATTCTTCGGGGCAATTCAGCACTGGTCAGGGCCCTGTTTGTAACTGCTGCCTAGATTTAGACTTTATAATTTAGTCTCTGTCTGGCAAAGAGAAAAACGACAAAGACACTCACAACAAAGGGAATCCACCTGTCGGGGTGAGAAACGGAGCTCCTTTTGCAACCCGCAGAAGTTCTGGTGTTGCCAATGAGATGTGATTCAAGCTGATTTGCAAAAGCACTGCCTGAATGGGGTGAAGGTTCTGGGACTCACAAGGATGGATAAGAAGCATTATTCAAGAAAAAAAAAGACACATGGGACACAATGAGGTCCACTAGTGCCCGCTTGCCTGTCCTGAATGCAGGCTCAGCTCTTCCACTCTCTCCCCAGGAACTACATTTCCCAGCATTCCCCACTGCCAGGATTCTGGGTCAGAGGCTTCCAAGGAAAGGCTCTCACTCAGAATTTGGAAAGCAAAGAGGAGAAGCCACCCTTCTCCAGCCGTAGCTGGGGAGTAGACTTGCAGTTTCCCTGTACCATCAAGGATCATTTTGAGGCTGCCAGGGCTTCCTTCTATTTCCTGTGCCTATGGATTCCCGGAGCACCCTCCATTTCTTCCTGACCTTGGCTCCCAGGCCTCTCCATGGATGTGTGAGCCTCTAATTCCCTGTGTTAAAATACTTCCTGCTTTACACATGTGGCGGAATCCTGACTGATACAGGTAATTGTTATTGTTGTTAGGTGCCATAGAGTTGGGTCCCACTTATGGTGACCCTCATAGGGTTTTCAATGGCTGATTGTTTCAGGATTAGGATTGTTTGGGAGTGCATTGCCATGTCCTTCTTCTATTTTTTGTAGTGCTGGGGATTGAACCCAGGTATTCAGAGAATGTGGCAGTGCTCTATCAACTGAGCTAAACCACGGCCCCTGATAGAGGTAATAAAGAGATATGTTCCCTAACCCATAGGTCTTATAATACAATAATAAGAGGGTGAAAGCAAGAGCTGCAGCTACCATTTAGGAGAAGACGAACAACAATAGAAATATGATTTAGCAATAACAACCACAATAAGCATTAGTTAGGAACCAAATATACCTGTACTATAATCTCAGCTCTATCATTTTCTAACTTACCGTGTGGCTTTGAGGCAGTCAAATCAGTTTACTCTCAAAGCAGCCACTTCCCAGCGCCTATCTTACAGGACTGCTATAAAATTAGAGATAATGGAGGTAAACTACCTGGTACAGGACTAAAACACAGTAGCTCTTCAGCAAAGAGTATTTATATTTGTTGTTCCCTGCAAGGCACTAAGCTTCCTAAAGGCAGATACCATATTTTTCCATCACAGTGTCCCAAGTATTTACCTAACACAATGTGTTGTGTCCCCAAGATGTTCAATAATTCATAAATGAATGATGAATGCTGGAATGAATGAATCTGTGAATCACCTGTATGGTATGTAATGCATGCTTGCTATTTGAGCTATCCATATTGTGATTAGGAATAATTGCTGCACAATAGATGTGTTCTAAGGTCAGTATGAGAATAAGGGAGGAAGTCATCAGAGACAGAAGAGAGTGTTGAAGCTGGGGTCCTCCCATTTGATCACAATGGTGGCACATCAGCGCAACCAGTTGAAAAGAATGCCCAATATGCCAGGACAATCTTCTTGCCTGGGCATCTGCAGGCCCCTTATTATGGATGTTGACTGATCCTTCTGCCCTGGGGCCCAGGTAAGCTTCCTGTGACATGTTGAGTTAACTCTGAGCCTATGATTCTCTAAGCTCTTGGTAGGGAAACCCACACATCACATAAGAATGCCCTGTGAGTGACGCAGGCTCTCATTTCTGCTGAAGGAAATGAATTCAGGAAGAAAATGATAATCTACAGGGAGTAACACCCACACAGTTATCACTCAAATGATCCCAGAAGACTCGGAACCTGATTGGAGCAGTGCTTCATAAACTTCCTTTCAAGGGGTTTCTTTGTCATCAGTAATTAGGAAAGACTTTTATAGTCTGATTAAATATGCTCAATCTCTGTTCAATTTTATACTTATTTTAAACTATATCCATTGTTTTTCTGTTTCTAATTTTCTTCTTTTTTCTTGCCTATGCATCTTTAGTTTACCATATTTCCCTCTTTTGTCTTTTTCCATCCTATTCTTTCTAATACTCATCCCCAAATGTCAATAGCACTATTCCTGAATTATTTCTTTACCCATGGGATATTTTGTCCTGGTCTTCTGAGAGAGTCTCAGATGGGGACAATGGCTGCAGTTCTTGCTAGCTTCTGCACTCATTCAATCTTCATTCATCTACTCATTCTATAAATAGCTACCGAGCATGTAATATGTGCCTGGCAGTGTTGTGGACACTGAGATTAGATCAGGCAAGGTTCCTGCTTACGGAACTTAGCTTCTGATGAGAACACACAGCTGCCTCCTGGGTATGTTACAAAATAAGTGAAGGACGTAAGTAAAGTTTGCCATTGGGCCCTCTCACTTCCACCTTTCAACAACTGTTTTGTCCTGTATTGTGATGTCTTCTTCATCCACTGGCAAAATCTCTCTCTATCTGGATCCCCCACACCTGCCTCATCCTCAGTGGAGCCCCCAGTCTCCCAAGGTCACTCCAGGTTTAGATGTAATCTATCTCTGTCAAATTAAATCAACCTATGCTGTATTCTTTGCTATTCATAGGGTGGAGACAGGAAAAGAATTGATGCTTTTGAATTATGGTGCTGGAGACATCTATTGAATATACCATGGACTGCCAAAAGAACCAACAGATATGTCCTAGAGGAAGTGCAACCAGAGTGCTCCTTGGAAGCAAGGATGGCCAGACTACATATTTCGGACACGTAGTCAGGAGAAATCAATCCCTAGAGAAAGACATCATGTTTGGGAGAGTGGCAGGTCAATGCAAAAGAGGAAAACCCTCCACCAGATGGATTAACACAGTGTCTGCAACAATGGGTTTAAACATAAATAAGATCGTGTGCCTGGCACAGAATCGGGAAGTATTTCGATCTGCTGTACGTAGGATTGCTATGAGTCGGACTTGACTTGATGGCATGTAACAACAACATGCTGTATTCTAAAGCTTTTCAAATTAGGATGTGAATACAGTATGCCAGAAATTTGCAAAATCCCAGGAAAACTCCAACGCAGCTCTCCTGAACATCAAATCTACCAGGTGATATAGGAGGTATAACAGAGCACAGAGTATAAAATTTACATCAAAATTTAGATAAAAGAAGGGAAAAGAGGGATTGTACTTATGGCTAGTTGTTTTAAATTATGCCCAGAGTCCCTAATATCAGTGAGAAAGATTAGACAAATGGGAACAGAAAGAGAAAACAAAGCAGAGACTGAAGATAGCTGAGGAGAGAGGAGGAGCACATTTGGTATCTGGAACAGTGACATTAGGAAGCCTCTGAGAATGGTTTGGATGCTGCTTCCACAAGGTCTGCATCTCCAGCGTTAGCATCATGCTGCTGTTCTGCTGAATACTAATCAGAAGCTTCCGCTGGTCACCAGGAAGCACTCTACCCTGCCCTGCATGCACCACCTGCCTTTGCCTACTTGTCACAACTCATCCTACATCCTTTCTCCTCCATGTCTTTCTTTGTCCAGTGGAGCCTTCTTTTTCTTCCAAAATGCAATCTTCTTATTCCTTTCATGGCACCAGCTACTGTTTTTGCTTACAGTGCTTCCCCACACCACCCTCACCCATGATTTTTCTTCACAGAGTAGAAGTTTCTTTCCTCCTTGTCATTCGCTCTTTGCTTAATAACACCATGTCAGGGGAGTCTTCTCAGATGATGTGTGATCCAACGGGAAGGAGCCTTCTAGGCAATTGCTCCATGGCCCCCCTACTTTAATTCTCTGTGTAGTATTTCTCTCCATCTGAAATGATTTCATTTTGTGTTTGTATGTTTAATGTCTGTCTTGCCCAACCTGGATTACAAGTCCCAGGAAAGCAGGGCTCTTGACTGTCTTATTTCCTGACATAAGAATTCTCCAAAGTGTTAGGGATAATATCTGTTTTGTAATAGAAGACTGAGATACCACATTGCACAAACTTTTACTGAAACAGTATGCCAGTGATGTTTTAACCAAACAAATAATAAGAGACAAGGTAGTACAAATGAAGACTTGTCTTCCTTATGTTATAGTTTACCATAGAGCTCCATCAACAAAGCTGTTGATATGGGTGACTTATCATGCCTACCCATTCCCCCAAATGGTTTATTTCTTATCAGTCAGCCTTTTAATTTAGATTTATTGTTCCAGACATTGTGTCAGCACTCAAGACCTGGAGATGAATGCTGCATTATTTATATCTTTGAGAACATGGGGAGAAAATTATCAAAAGTATGGAGAGTGCTTCAATGGTGACATGTACAAATTATTTTGAGCAGAAAAAAATACCTTGTCTGGAAGAGCTACAGAGGTGGCAGTAACTTACAATCTGAGTTTTAGATGATAAGAGGAAATTTTGTAAGCAGAGAGGAAAAGGAAGTTATGTCTAGGTAGATGGGAAGCAGCATGCACAATAAATTAAAACTATAAGAGTGTCTGCTTTTATAGTTAGGGAAAAGGTATTTCCCATATGGCCGGAAGCCAGGGAAGAAAATAGACAGGTGGAGAGTCATGGCCTTTGCCATCAAAGTACAAGATTTGGACAATTCTGCTGCCACTAAGGAGTTATAGAGTGGAGAGGTTTAAGGGGAATGGTACAAGACCAGACCCGTGTTTTAGAAAGGTTAATGGAGGCAGTGTGAAGAATGCATTGCATGCCCAGTAGTCATGATTGGAAAGAAAAAAAAAAAAAAACCTTGAGAAAAAACACCTGAGGCTACTGCATTCATACAGACAAGAGATGATCAAAGCAGTGAGCGCACTGAGATGGAGAAAAATCAATCCAGAGGTGGAAGTGACAAGATTCACTAACTAATTAGATGTGCATGGTGAGGAAGTGAAAAGACAGCATGGACGAATGGGAAAATTGTCACGCTGCAAGGCAGGAAAAGCTTGGAACATAGGAGAAAGACAGGTTTGAAGGGAATTCTCTCAACTGCTAATACAGTTGAGTGCACAACTCATTCCAACAGCCATGGCATTTTATTGGTTGTTAAAGACCTCTAAGCCTTAGCCAGTGGGTATTTAAAGGCTGAGATAAAAGCATCATGACAGGCCAGCAGGAGAGGTATTTTAAGACAGGGTGTCTGTCTCAGGATCCTCCCTCCAGCCACCCACAAAGACACTGCCTTCATTAACTGAGCCTGGGCCAAGCCTGCTGCCAGCCACCACTGACACCCCCCAGGACCCCATTGTCATACATTATAAGTTGTTTCAATCCATCTAACATAATGAGCCCACTTTGCAATTCCATTATAATTCCCTCTCCAGTTTAAATGCTACAGCCAAACCACAATGAAGGGAAAGCATTAGGGAAGTGCTGGGACATCCTTTGGGGTTCCACACACTTCCCTGGCAGGCAAGCCAACCTTCTGGGCATATAGGACTCATAGAGGTTATTTGCCCGGCTCTTTCTCCAAGAGTATTAGTAAAAATCTATAGCTCCCTGTTGGATACCAAATGCAGCTGCCACATTCCGTGTTGGTGCCAGCCAAGTACTTCACATAGACAGACAGCTTTCTGAGGCTGCTTTATTTCTTGTCAGCTTTTCAAACCTGACTCCAACAGAAATCTTTTGTATTTAAGCTACTGGCCACAAAATCAGAATGTGTCCTCTGGTCAAATGTGCCTTTTATATGTCATGCCACATTTCTGCCCCTCCCTGATTTCTTTCTTTCTTTCTTTCTTTCTTTTTTAAGGAGGGAAAAAACACAGTTGGCTTTTCCTGCTACCACTTTCATTTCGGTCACAAACATCCTAACAGAAGCATATCTGTTCACATCGAGCTTCCTTGTGCCCAGAGAAATGCCATTCACAATTCAACAACTGTATCAGTCTTATGCCCTCTGAATACAGGCTTCCTTAGTTTAAATATTCTGTGAAGTCACTGACACTATGTTAGAGTTTGATTAGTCAAATGAAGCAATGAATCTCCTCTTTTTCTTTTCAATCATACTTTGTGCAGCCCAATTCTCAACCTCTCCAGGCTAAAGTTTGTACAGTTTGAAAGAAGATCCTTGACCATTCTTCTTTAGCCCAACACCTTCTTCTGCCACCATATTGAAGCAGGGGGTTATGGGTCCCCAGATCAAAGCTCTGAATTGGCATGAAGCCTAGCTAATTACTCTGCTGGCATTGAGCCCTTGGAAGATCAGATAGGCCTTCCTAACCTTCAATACAGCTAAGAAATGGAGAATTAAATACTGGATAAGGAACTGAAAGGAGTAATTCACTGGAGACAGAGCTGAACAGCAGTATCTGTTGGAAGACAATGGCCCTTTGGCATCATATCTGAGGCTCACAAATGACAAAACCGATGTTGGGAGCAAATGAATTGGGACAACCTGAGGGTATTTCCCATGGTGCTAAACTTCCCTAAAAGGATATAGTCTAGAGAATAGAAAAAATCTTCCTCCAGCCAGAATACTAACAAATACAATGATGCAAAACTTTTGAGTTTGAGTCTTAATACTCCCTTATCAGTGATTTTTAAAGACATCTCTATAAATTCTTTAGATATCCCTTAATGAAAAAAATCTCAGCTGGGCACAGTGATACACACCTGTGATCCCAGTGACTCTGGAGGCAGGACCAGGACAATCACAAGTTCAAGGCCAGAGGCAGCATGCATAACTTAGTAAAACCCTGACTCAAAACACAAAAAATGGACTGGGATGCAGCCCACTGATACAGCACTTGCAAAGTATGTGCAAGGTCCTGAGTTCAAACCCCAAGTTGTAGTTGTTGTTGTTGTTGTTGTTAGGTGCTGTCGAGTCGGTATCTGACTCATAGCAACCCTCTGTACAACAGGGGAAACACTATTGTCAGTGCTTCTCTGCTGTTCATAGGGTTTTCAATGGCAGATTGATTTTTGGGAGGGGGTTGCCAGGTCCTTCTCCCAAGCCTACAGCTTCTGGTGTTCCCAGGAGGTCTCCCATCCAAGTACTAACCAGGCCTGACCCTGCTTAGCTTCCAAGATCTGACGGGATCAGATGTCACAGGGCTACGGCTACAGGCAAAACCCCAAGTACCACAGGGAGAAAAAACTCAAATATTCAATAAAACAAATATCTGTTCACATTGTCTAATGAGTAACATATTGTGTTAAGTGCTAGGAGGATGTAAAAAATCAACAAGTCATGGTTCCTAAGCATAAGAGCTTCACAATCTGTAGACCATCATATTATGAATACATGCAACATTCTTTAGAAAAGAAAAAAAAATGGTTTAAAATATGTAAGTACTGGATAAATCTAGCTGTCCTGGGAGAGGCAAGATTTGAACAAAGCCTTGAGTAAGAATTTGAATTTCAGCCAAAATGATAAGGAAAGGGAAGAAGATTGTACATGAAAGGGATAGTGAAAGGAGAAAGAAATTTTGCAAAAGTTCAGAATATGTTGGAGGAATAGTTAGTAGGGTTGACCTACAGAATGTATTATATGTAGTTGAACTCCATGAAGGGATTAAAAATATGAACAGGTTAGGTACGATGGTGCACACCTATAATCCATGCAACTCAGGAGGCAGAGGCAGAAGGATCATGAGTTCAAGGTCAGAGGCAGCCTATATAACTTAACAAGAGCCTGACTCAAAACTTAAAAATAGAAATGAGCTATAGAGGCAGCCCAGTGGTAGAGAACTAGCAGAGTATGTGCGAGGCTTTGGGTTCAATCTCCAAGTGACAAAGGAAAACATAAAGTAAAATTAAAAATTAAAAAAAGGAAATAGCAGGAAAGGTCAACATGAAAGTCTGATATTGGGGGAATTCCTTCTGTGTTCAGTGAAGAGCTACTGGATAACTTTGAAGAAAGGAGAGCTGTGACAAGATCCCATTTGCAGGATAATGGGAAGCCTTATATGTATTGGATCCCAGGGCTGAGGTACTAGAGATAGGGCATGGAGTTGCCAGAAATGAGGCAAGGCAAATCCAGTGGTAGCAAGACAGAGAATAGTGAAGGACGTGTGCATTAGGCTAAATAATGGCCCTGCAGAGATGGGCACCTTCTCATTTCCAGAACCTCTTAGCTTACATGGAAAACAGAACTTTGAAGTTGTGCTGAAGTTAAGGATCTTGAGAAGGGAAGATTATTTGAGATTCTCAGGGCTGTCCCAATCTAGTCTCAAGAGTCCTTATATAAGGGAAGCAGACAGATTAGAACCAGAGAGAGAAAAGTTAAAGATGGAAGCAGAGGTCAAGGAAGAGAGAAGATGCTACCACACTGGCTTTGAAGTGAAGGAAGTGGTCATACAGAAAGGAATGCAGATGATCTCTGGACCCTAAACAAAATAAGGAAATTCAGTCTCCAGAAAGAATGCAGCCATGCTGATACCTTGATTTTAGGCTAGTATCCATTTTGGATTTCAGAACTCCAGAAATGCAAGATAATACATTTGTATTGCTTTAAGTCACTATTTGTTATAGCAGCAATAGGAAACTAATATAATGTGAGACATATTCCCAGGTAATATTGAGAATATGTGCAGAGCTGAGGTTTAGCTCAGTTGGTAGAGCACTTGCTATGTACGCTTTGGGGCCCTGTGTTCAATTGCCAGCACCTCAAAAATGAAAGAAGGACCTGGCAGCTTACTCTTGAAGCAATCCCCAAACAATCAGCCATTGAAAACCTTATGAGTAGTAGTGAATCACTGACAAAGTGCTGGACATGGCACAGTGTTGGGGAGGGTTTCATTGGGTGTACATAAAGTCGTTATGAGTTGGACCCAACTTGACAACACCTAATAACAATTGAGAATATATATCAAATGATTGGATAAGAAGAATAAGAAGAAGGAAAAACTGAAAAATGGTTCAGTGAAATCATTAATAAATTAATAAATCATTCACAGGGAGAAAATTATGGCAGTGGAAAGCATGGTGAAAGAGAGTAAAAGCCAAAGGAAAAAAGACAGAGAAAAGAAGACGGTTTAGGAGAGAATCTTGGAAAATGGAGCATTAGTCCTTTATAATGAGATAGACAGATGCCTCAAAGGAGAGGAGGAAAAAGAACTAATAAAGTCCTGGATATCCATATGTAACACCATTCTGGGCAATTCACTTTATTCATTTATTAAAGAGCTTCCTGTTAATCAGTTCTAGATGTTATAAGCCTGATGCCAGGACCATTCACAGATTGATATTAGGTAGGTCCTTATGCATCCCATATGACTCTTTTCTAAATAGCCCATTCTGATCTACATTAACTTGATACATCCAGTTTCCCTTTGTCTTTCTCTTCATGCTCACCAGAAAGAAAACACAACAATTTGGTAATTCTATGTAACCTCATCTGCTCTCCAAACTCTCCACTATGTTAGGCCACCCTCGCCAGGTCCAGCTCCACTAGCACTTGTTCCCTCTTACTTGGATGTTCCCATAGGAATTTGAAATTTTCCACTCTCCCGTTAGGTAAAGCAATACTCCTACCTCGGACCTGAGCATCAGTTGTTATTCAAGCCCTTGCAAGCCTCTACTTCATTTCCAAGTAACTTTTCAGTAAAGTGTCAAGAGAAAGACTTCCTCTTTCTCTAATGAAGTGGATGCTCTCTTTATAGTGTTAACTGTGTTTTGTTACATTTTTGTTTGTTTTTTGTAGTACTTGGGGGTTGAACCCAAGGCCTCAGATGTACTTTGCAAGTTTTCTGCCACTGGGAATCCCCAACACATTATTTACTTCTTATTTAAAGCCAGACTCTTGCTATATTATTCAGGTTGACTCTGGCCTCGAACTCAAGATCCTCCTGCTTTTGCCTCCCAAGTCGCTGTGAATACAAACATGCATCACTGCAACAAGCTCAGTCATAAACTTTTGTGGAGCAAGGTAGAGTGAAAATGAGTAAACATTCTCCTTGCTTTGACAAGTCAGTGCCCAGAACTATTTAGTGTTTCTTAGGGCAAAAATCTGTCCAGTGATCAGAAAATACTCAACCTACTCCTTTCTCTTTATTCAGGAATGTAATTAAGTAAACCTTAGAAACAATACACCATTCTAAAACTAAAGATGAGATAATAGGTCATTTGTTCACATTTCCAAGAACCTTCCTTCCATATTGTACCCAATTGTCTGTCTTAACCGGAAACAGCTTCCTGATCTAACTGGTTCTATAAGCCCAGTGACAAGTGCCACTGACCTATTAAGAGGCCTATGAAAATGATGAGGATCTGATAAAAAAAAAAGTTAATGCCCCTGAAATACAAAAGGAATACTAAAATTCAAAATTAATAAATGTTTAATGCCTATAAAAATATTACACTCATCAACTTCCCCATCATTGCATTTACCATTTGTAAAATTTCACTACAAATTGAAAACAATCAGTAGCATATACAGATGGTGCCAAAAAATATATACTCATCTTGGTACGAAAACTTTCCATTTTGCTGTTTAAGAATTCATGGTGCCAATAACATTCATCTGATTAACTCTCCATCTTTTGAGCAAACATCATGCTACACAATGCAACTGTTATTCAGCTTAACTTCAGAAAGTAATACATTGCTAACATCTATTAAAATGCATATACATTTTTTGTACCTTCAATATCTTCTTGTGCAGCATGTGTTTTGAAAGAACAATTTCAAAGAAATCACCACCAATCATAAAGTGGATGAGGTATCTGATGTCAAATAATGTTGAAAGTCAATTACAAAAATCTTGTCACTTTGCTTGAAAATTTATATTTCATTTTAGATGTGGTTAGATATTAATAGTTGATTCTACATAGCATAGAAACTCCACAAACAAGGTTTCTAATGATTGAGAAAGACTAAAAGGGTTCTGATTAAAAGTATTCTATCAAAGATCCTCTCTACTTCATTGCCTCCTCTAACAATTTTCTGAGGCTTGATCTCCACTCACATTTGCCTATGTCTTGTTGGAAACTCTTATATCTTTTGCTTGTTTTCAATCCACTTCCCAAGAATACATCTGTTCACACATCCATTCAGCCTCGCCCTGGTCTTCTAAGGCATCTTAAATTCCCCTTTCAAAGCTATTTGAGATAGGCAACAAGCTGTAATCTAGACTCTTCTGAAGAATTTGACAAAGATGAGGTAGCTACTTTGTTCCAGAACCATTCTTCTGTTTCCTTCTCTGTTAAGCTACAAATATCTTCTGTAACAAGTGACTTCTATAAAGTAGGTTGTGACCTGAACACAGAATCTAGGATGTTCCCTTATCATCAACACCAGCACAAGTTCTTAAGAAGAAATTTATCCCAACCAGGTGCAGCAGCACATACCTATAATCCCAGCAATTCATGAGAAGGAGGCAGGAGAATTAAAAGTTCAAGGCCAGAGAGGCCTGTGTAACTTATCAAGACCTTGTCTCAAAATAAAAACTAAAATAGGTGCTAGAGGTGCGACCAAATGGTAAAGCACTTGCTTAGCATGAGTGAGGCCCTAGGTTTAACACCTTAGTACAAAAGAGAGAGAGAGAGAGGTAAAAGGAGGAGGAGTAGGAAAAAGAAGAGGAGAAGAAGAAGAAGAAATAATTCATGTCAATTCTTGAGATTCCAATGATAGTGCTATACTCCAAATCTCCTGCATAAGCTGTGCTTGATTGGGAAGGGGAAAG
Organism: Pedetes capensis; assembly: GCA_007922755.1. Lineage (NCBI taxonomy): Eukaryota > Metazoa > Chordata > Mammalia > Rodentia > Pedetidae > Pedetes > Pedetes capensis. The sequence goes on from VMDO01006792.1 coordinate 69,025, forward strand.
CCAAAAGGTAGGCAGTACCTCTCCCCTGTCAACCTTTCCTGGGTCTAAGATGGTATGAGATTGTTAGGAGCATGAAGTCCCATCTCTGGCAGCCTTGTACATATAGCTTTACTTGAATGCACCATATGATACAAAGTACCACCTTTTCTGCAATGTAATTTAGGCCTTGATTATTTAATTAAAGTTGGCCAACAGCTCTGAGATTCACTCAATATCACAGTCACTCATTCCATATCTACCTAGCTAGATCCCAAAGCACACTCCAAATTTTGTTCACTAAAATCAAGAGAGCCACCTCCCCTAGTCCTTTGATTATATCAGTTATGACAGAGAATGTTTTTATACATATTTTACTTTTGAATTTTGAGATTCAGCAGTTAGAAGCCATAGAACTACCCTAGGAAATCTTTCTACCATTCACATACTTCAGCAGATGATTGTTACCATATAATATGGACAGCAAACTAATACCCCTTACAATGGCCAATGATCAATATAGGCTGTGCACTGCTAGTGCCAGACCACAGAAGAGACTCTCCACATAATGGAGCCCCTCTGGCTCACCAGCTGTCATGCCCACATTACCCACTCAGATTAGAAGTCAGAGAACGGGGACTTGGACCTCATCCAATGGAGCAAGGTCATCAGCCCTGTTATTTTGGAATCTTGGGGTTTCTCTCCATTCAAATTCCCTATTCTGAATGGTTGTCTAAATATCTTTTCCAAAAGTATGGCCCAACCAGAGTTAGGAAACTACAATCTTTAGTCAGTAGAGCTCAGCAGCAGGTGACTTAAACTAACAGCCTCAGTCCATTACAAAAAAAAAAAAAAAAGCTCCAAGCAACATTATGACAACACATTCCCCATATTTATAAAAATCCTGAGAAGCCTAAAGCTTTCTAAAGGAAACTCCTGCCCTTTCAACAAAGAGAGAGATGAGAGGCCTAGAATTCAGAGAGTCCACATCTTCACTCCATCATTTAGCTTTGGAGTCTATAATCACTAAATTTTTCTGAATATATTGAAATTCTCTGTTGCCTAAGAGCACATAGGGAAGTAGAGGGTATGGTTGGTAAATAGATGCATGATCCTTCCTGGCTTCAGGCTTAACTGAACTTCTATCCAGCACTCCAAGGTCACATAAAAGTACAGTCTAGGTTCTTGAACAATTGCCTATATAGTAGAGCCTCCACAAGTAAGTAAAGCACTAAGGATGCCACTTACTCCTATACAGGGCATCCCTGAACCCAGAAATGCATTTTACTTGAGGTTTATTGATATGCTTTGTAGCCTTCCTGAGCCAGCCTTAGTTTTCGTTGCTGCTTTTATTGTGCCAGGAGCACTTGGTGGAGTGAATGTTAAGTCATAGCAGCAGGGAAACCCCCACCTGGATGGTTAGCTTTCCAGTCTCTCTTGCACTGGCTTCTATAAAGTGCCTGGCAGTTCTTGTTACAACCCCATCTAGTTCCTCCCCTCCCAGATCATTACATATTTCTCAACATCAAAAAATGCAGAGCCTTTTCACTTCTAAATCAGTCTTCATTTTTATATGCTGTTCTACATTCTTGAGATGGTAAGTAAGAAAATGCCTGTTTCTATCAGAAGTTTAGTATTACAGTCAAAATCTTGCCAGGCTCTTAAAATGTGAATTGTTTGCGCACTAATTCCGTGGTAGAGCACTTGACATCCAGGCTGAGGAGAGAGCTGTGGTCCAGCAGCATGGGTGTGTCTTTTGCTCTGTGAAGAGGTATGAATTAGCATGCCTCATGCATCCTTATCTTGTGCAGAACTCCCAAGCTAAAAATAGGAAGCCAAAAGTGGCATGAAAAAAGAATTGTTTTCCCAGTTTTTCTTCCCTTCTCCTTTCTTTGGTCTCCATCTTGGGTATTGGGGAACATCAAAAGCGCAAAGGAGGCAGCCATATTGGTTTTGGAGGGCTCACCAAGTTCCTGACTCACTCACTTAAGGGCAGGCCAGTCATAAATCAGGCACAAGTTGGTGGATGAAACAAGGGAGTGGTATACTTTGGAGCATTTTATCCTAAATGGGGCAGTTAGCAGCAGCTCCAGAAGTGGCCTCTGATATTCTCCTGGCATTACCATGACAGGAAGCCCTGCATCCCAGTGTAATAATGTTAGTGACCCTCAGGAAGTGATGGTTACTTAAGGACTTCATTCTTCCCATACTGTGGATATGGATGCTTGTCTCAAGCCTGTGTTATGTCTCCCTGGGCATTCTATGTCCTCTAGGCCCTCATGGGCTCATCTTTTCTTTAAATATTGGAAAGCTTATGAGCCTACTTCTTCAGGTAAAATCCATTCATCTCTACAGAGAGTTTCAGGAGTGAAATTAGTATAAGTGAATGGATAATATAAAATGTGCCACTAATTTTATACAGTGTTATATTTAGAAATATGGACAGACTCTCCAAATTGTATTAATTGCATTAAAATCAGAAATGGTCCTTTGTTTTAAGAGTTTTTTGCACTTTCCACAGAAAAATTGATGCTTATTTAAATAGTTAAGTCAAAGAACCTTTAGAGATTTCCCCCTAATATCACCAAAAGATTTTAAACACATTTTAAATACAAGCACTCTAAAAACTTTCCCACACAATCCATGTGGTTTCCAAGGTCTAACCCAATACTGTACTCTTTCACTCACTTTTTAAATCCCAATATTAGAGGCTATAAACAAAAGAAGATGCATTTTGAAATTGAATTACAGAAAAAAACAACTGATGCTTTTATGTTCTGACTCCTATAATTATGGAACTTTTTTATAAGGAAGCAGAAATTCAACATTGTGGCAGGTGCAATGGAAGAAATCTTAGTCTTATACCCAAAGTATAGAAGTAGCATCTCTCTAAAATCACAAGTGTGGAAATAATGGGTTAAAAAGGAAAGGAACAAACAGTAGAATTTATTTGTAATGTTGTACTGCCAGTAGTGAAGCAGAAACCAAATATCTACATTAGAAGTGTGCTGTTCTTAGCCAGTAGTGCCACCAGGCCCCAAGGCCTTCAAGTTCAGTGATCCCAGTGGACTGGGTAGATTTTCCCACTGGCTTGCTGAATCTGATGCTAGCAAGAGGATCTTTCAACTTGCATGGCTCTCATTTAAATGCATATCCTATTACAATGGAACAGCAAGTTTCTAGATCTTGACCAGACTGGCACTTTACTCCTAAGAAAAACAGAACAAAACAGTCCACAAAGGGACCATTGATGTTTAACTGGCTCTAGCTAAAATCACAAGCAGCTTGTGAGGAGCCAAGCAGATGATCTGCCTTGGTTTTTGGAGCATGTGTCGCCATCAATCCGTAAAAGACTTGGGGCCAATACAGTGAGTGTAGTGAATGGCCGTCCCTCTTCTCTATGACCTCTCTTTTAAAAGAGGGCCCCCTGTGTGAACCCTGCCCTTGCCTTCAGAAAAATTAAATTATCTTGGGAGAATTAAAAAAAAAAATAGGCTTCAAATTTTCAGCCTCATTGCTAACATTGGATAACATTTTCTGTAGCATATGTTTTTTGCTATTTGCCAAGCATTCAGGTTGAACTAGCATTTAGTAAGCACTGTTATTTGCTAGCAGCTTCGCAAACATTATCTAGTGCCATCAACCAATAAAACTATAAAATAGGTACTCATATTCCTGCTGTGCAGATGAAATATAGAATTTCAACAAGATTAAATGACAAGCCCAAAGTTCATGGCTAGTAAATGATGGGATCTGGGTGGATCCCTGGTCCTGAAGGCCAAGTTCCATGTACTTTCATCTACAGCCCAACTACCCCTTGAGATCAGTGTACCAGAACATATTGAGCTGCATCAGCAATATTTGAGATCCACTGATACTGCAGATTGTAAATCATCCAGAATTTTTACAAGACTTTTTTTCCCTTGAGCTTCCATGGATCTTTCCTGCTGTCACAGAAAGCATGAAAGGGGCTTAGATTAGAATTCCAGCTGCAGCAATAGCTGTTTATCGGGCCTTGCACAGGTACTTATCTTTTATGCACTTCAGTTCTGTTGCCTTCACGTCAGGGATAATAATTATGGCAAGACGTGGTTCTCCATTGTCTTCTTTGCACCAGGTATAGGAAGGGCTTGCAGTATTTCCATGTTAGGTTGAGTAAGGCAGCAAATATTACTAAAAGAGAGTTTATTTGCTTTGCTTTTAACAATGTGACTTGTAACAAATCAACTGGGAAAACATGAGAAAATGTAGAAATACAAAAACTACCTTCCTATTTAATAATAGTAAACAGTTAGTGTTAAAATTTTTATATGTGTGATGGATTCTGTCAATGTCAATGTCCAGGTTGTGACACTGTACCATAGTCAAATAAGATGTCACTATTGGGGAAAACTGAATAAAGGATATACAGAATCTCTCTGTACTGTTTCTTACAAGTTCATAATTATCTCAAAATAAAGTTTTTAAGAAAATTTGATGTGATAATGCTATTTTGTTTATGCTAACAAAACTAACTTTCAGAGATAAAAGAGATACTTATGTGTAAACATAGCATATTTATATATAAAGTTTTAGAAATACAAAAAGTGCCATTTAAATGCTGTTTTCACATGTTGTATCAAAATAAGATCTGATGTTTCAAAGAGTAATTAAAGAAAATTATCAGTATAAACATCTACCAAGCTACTAAAAGCTGTATCATAAGGCTAAACATAATGCAAGCCTTTGATCTGAGTGTTCTCATTGTGGAGAACCAATTATAAGCAAACATTATTTATATGAACATATATATTCCAGAAAACGTAAATATCACAAATATAGGATGAATTTGCAATCACTTGCAAAAGGTTCAAAATGAAAAAAGCTACATAAATAACAACTGTGCACACAATCTTATCAGTAGTTTGATTAGAAAATATAAAAAGATGAGCATATAAAAATAAATTCCAAGAAATTAAGAGAAGAATTCAAGGAAAATAAAGTAGTGAAATCGTTTGAGGTCTGGACACACCCAGGCATAAATTCATTAAATAACAGTGCTTAAGTTGTTTTTCAGGAAAAGCCTCCAGAATCCATTCAAAGATGGTTTGGAACTGAGTTTTCACGAATGAACATATACAGATGCAGCCACCTCTTCTGGCCAATGATCTTTTGAAGTCACAAACTTAAATCTCTGAGGTACAACATAATATCCCCCAAAAAGAAACATGTGACCTGTGAAGGGGCATCTACATCTGTGCAGAGGAACCCTAAACCTCTCCCCGCTTCTCAGCATCCAATCAGCAAGTAGCTTCTTCTCTTCTCCTTTCCTATAAATTCCCCAGGTACCAACAACCTCTCTGGGAGGCAGATTTGAATTCTTTCCCAAATCCTGCTGCCTTAATGGTCAATTCTATAATGAAGCTCTTTCTTTTTGCAAAACTTAGTGCCATAATATTAGCCTTTGTACATGTGGGGTAGGGACAGCTTGCTCAGTATAGTATTGGCAAATAGCATATAGATTCCAGGTGAGAGAAAAGAAAGAAAGACCATGTTCTTTCTTACATGATATTTTATTTATATAAAGTTATCATCATATAATCCTCATGACAATCCTATAAGATAGAGACTGTTAGGTAGCTAGCTTAGACATTATCAGGCAATATGGAAGAAAAAGACATTAGTAATAGCTCCTGCCAAAATACAAGCAGGTGAGAAAGAAGGGAGGGCATCAGCAGGAGGGAACTGAAGTTGGGAAAGATGAATAAAGAAAGGGAAATAATGTAGAGCAGTAAAGAGGGAGAGGAAAATCTGAAAATATAAGATACAACTATATGAATGCATGAAAAAATAGGAGAAAGGGGAAAAAGTCAATGAGAATATATCACATGATTGCATACAATTTTCATTACATATTAATATGCCTACATTTTCTTTTCTTCTTTAGTTTATACTATTCTCTAAAATATATAAGATGATAAATGTGTAAGCAAAAGTGATTTAATAGTTACATGATGGATATAGCAAATGAATTATTACTCTGTACCCCACTAACATTTATAAATAAAATTAAGTTAAAAGAAAGAGAGAAAGAAAGAAAGAAAGAAAGAGAGAAAGAAAGAAAGAAAGAAAGAAAGAAAGAAAGAAAGAAAGAAAGAAAGAAAGGAAGGAAGGAAGGAAGAGAAAGAACGGGCTCCTGCCATTCTGCCATGAAGAAGCCATGTGTGTCTCTGAGGACATTGGAAGGACATTTTCAAATGGGTCCCACAGCCAGTCCAAGCCATTGAGCCACTAACAGAAAAAAAGACCCTAAGCCCATCTCACACTAGGCACCCAGAGTTGGATGCCCAGGGCTGATGTCACACTCACACTGGTTTACACTGGGTGTCCCCTAGTTTGAATGAAACTAGAGGGAGCATGCACCCATGCTCTCTTCTTCCACAAGCTCTCTTTTCTTCCACCCCCTTCCTCTCCACTCTTCTCTCTCCAGTAACCACATGCATACCTCTCCCTTCTCTCAGGCCCATCTTCTCTATGTATCCCAGGCAATTTTCCTTCTAAAACCCTGCTTAACTCTCCTGTTCTCTGGCTTCTTTACCTTCCCCTGGGAAATAGAAATACTATTACACTGATTCACCCAAGGAACACAGGTTTCTCCAAGTTCCTTTGCAGATCAACCTAAGCTTCTCCAGGTACCTCAATTTTCCTTGTAAGTATTCTTTACTAAACCTTATTTATACTTTCTACTATAATTTCTGTGTTGGGTATAAATTATTTTATATACTGAATAAAAGGACTGAGGTTTTTCAGCCAGATTCTTGAACCTGTGCTCTAGGCCCACCTACCCATACTCTTCACGTCTCCCTGACAATAATACTACTACTGTTAGAACCATTTCACAGATGAAGAAACAGGAAGGTAAAGCTCACCCACACTTACATAAGTAGTATGTAACTGAGCTAGCATCCAAACCTAAGTAGTCTCATTTCAGAGCCTCCCCTGCCAGTCATGGTAGGTAAATTAGGTAAAAGAAAGGTTACCTTGTTTTCTAAATTCTCCTCTCCCTTATTTAAAAAAAAATATCAACCTTTTTCTTCCTACAATACACATAAGAGTGCTGCATTGTAATTTAACCTAAAATCTATTTATCAGATGAAGTAGAAATTTCCAGTGGGAAGACAAAGCACATATACAATTAAGGACCCTGTGTCTCCTAAATCAATAAGAATTGACTAAGAAATAAGCAATTGCCCTTTATCTGTTATAGTCAACTGCAATCCTTGTTTTACTAAATGGTAATGAACAACGCAGATTGAGTCAGTGGTTTCTCAGAAAATAGACACATTTCCAATGTGAACTGCAATGATGGAATCACAGGCACCTTACTTCATTTGAATGTTAATTGTCTCTGACTTAAGTTCCCATTGCAGAAAAGGTCAGATAAGGCCTATTCAGAAAGAAGAGAAGGACAAGTTCATGACTCCTTATGTTCATCTACCCCATTCCTTCAAGTTTGCATCCCCAAATGGCCGAGAGAATTAAATACACCTATCTTACCAAACAACATAGCTTAGCAACACAATACACTGTAAAATATGTTGTTTCCCCTCATGATTGCATGGCAGACTAGGAGCTGCATCTCACTACTATTGCCTAGCATGAAAAGAGAGTATCATGGGGCAAACAGCAAGCCTTGGATGAGATCAAATTTCAAAATTTAAAGTAAGATTCCTATTGAATGAAAGCTGTCATGATTTGAATCTAAAATGTCCTCCAAAGGTCATATGTTTAAAGATCTAGTCCCCAGATGATGACACTATTTCTATAGGCTATGGAACTTTGAGGGGTGGGATCCAGCTTATCAGCAGTGAGTCACTGGTATTCTGGTCACTCTCTCTGCTCTTTGCTCCTGATCCACCAAGATCTGATGAGGTTCTCTGACATTGGCCCTGCCACCAGCTGCCACCATGCCTACCCTGCTGCCATGTCACATGTTTCTTCAGACAGAAATCCTCTGTGAACTCCCAATGAATCTCTCCCCCTATAAGTTTGTCCTGGTAGGTTTCTCTGTCACAGTAACTAATATAGAATGTTGTTACCAGAGTGGGACTGTTGCTGTCCGGACACCTGACCATGTGGTTCTTAGGTCACTGACACTTGTTTGTGGGAAGAGTTTGGAGATGCAAGCAAGAGAAACTCTGGAATGCTGTATGCAGAGCTTGAGGGGATGGTTCCAATGGAAGTAAGGAAGACTAGAATATCACTGCCAATAGAAATGCAGACAGGGCTCCTAAGGTTTCAGAGAAAATAAGGACTCTATAGGGCATTGGTCTAGAGATCATTTGTGTTACATTCTAGCAAGGAGTTTGTGTGCAGTCTGCCCTTATCCTAGAGATTTGAGTAAGGATGAATTTAAAAATAATGGACTAATTAACTTGGTGGAGGAAATATCATGAGAAAGGTATAATGTTGAAGTTGTATGGCAGTTGTTGCTTGCTGCTGTCAGCCAGATTTATAATGAAAAATGGAGAAAAAAGCACAGAAAAAAATGTGAAAAATGTACAGTTTAAAGGGGGGAAAGTGGTGGCTTATCTAGTTATTGAAGACAAGGCTGGCTCAGGCAAGGAGGCTGTAATCATTAAAGAAATAAGCTTCACTGGGGCAGTAGAAATCCTCTGACTGCAAAACAGGAGTTGGCCCAGCTCCTCCCATCAAAAGCCCCAGATGAGAAATGGCAAACTCATTTAAATCACTAATTTGAAAATAGAATGACTGATAGGTGAATGCCTCCAGGATACCTTGCTGCAAAGGGGACACCCAGGGAATTTGGTTGCTTGGCCTGGGCATGCAGAGGCTGCTGCTACCACTGGGCTTCAAAAGGGCAAAGCTACCATTCAAGCTGGCAGCAGACCTTGGCAATGCCGATGGAATACTGGTTTTGCAGGCATGAAGAATGCAAGATTGAAGGGGTTATGGAGGCTTCCACCAAGGTTCCAGAACATAGCCTGCAAAGCCAGGCAATGTGCACCAGGGTCAAGCACCCTGTACAGAGCATGAAGCTTTGAGGGTGGGGCCGTAGTAGCAAAGGAGAACCGAGGATGTTGGATATGCTAGCAGTGTAAATGTCTGCTGAGGAAAGCTGTTGGTAACAAGTGGATCCAGCCTATATGGCCCATTTGTGCTGCAAATAGCAGTGTCATGGGGCCAGAGTGATACAAGCCTATTCAAATCCAGCTAATGCCAGTTCCCAGATGCCAGGTTATGTTGCATGCTCCAGGTGACAGACATGGGGCCATACGATTTATTTGTCTAGTGGGTTATTTGTCTTGCTATGGGCCAGTTTTTCCTTTCTGTACCTCCAATTCCTTGTTTTTGAAATAAGAATCCTTACTCTGTGCCATTGTATGTTCTGTGCATGTTTTCTGTTTTACAGAGGCTCACAGCTATGTTTGACTTGAATCTCTGTGCAGACTTTGGTCTTGGACTTTTGAAAACTCTTGAGAGTGTTAAGACTTTGGGCACTCTTATTGGACTAAATGCATTTTGCATTATGTGATGGCCTTGGACCTTTGGGGGTCTGGGCAGAGTGTCATGATTTGAATCTAAAGTATACCCTAGAAGTAATATGTTTGTACATTTGGTCCCCAACTGGTGGCACTGTTTTTTGAAGGTTATAAAACTTTGGGAGATATAATCTAACTTAATGGAAGTGAGCCATTGGGGGCAGAACGTTGGAGTTTTTTACCTGGACCCATGATTCCAGCTGCTGTCTCTGCTCTCTGCTCCTGATCCACCAAGATGTGATGTGAGGTTCTCTGCCTCGGCCCTGCCACATGTTGCCACCATGCTTGCCCTGCCACCATGCCTTATGCCTTCCCTGCCTCCATAGATGGGAATCCTCTAACTATGAGCTGCCAATATGTCTCCCACTCAATAAGTTTATTTCAGTCAGTTTCTCTGTCACAGCAATGTATCAGCTGACTAATACAATCCATATTGCTTTTGCACTATCATAAAGTTGAAAAATCACAAGTCAAACCATCATAAGTCAGGAACTATTTGCACTCAACACATGCTAAATTCCAAAACTGGTAACATATATTTCCAGTTTTACTGGAAAAATATTTATAGAGGCAGGGATATGTTGTTTTTTTTTCTTTAAATATATGTCATTAAACCAAGTAGTATCTTGTGCATAACAATGGTGAATAAGTTAATAAGTAAACTAAGAAAGATAATTAGTGATTCTTCATTTGTGTCGTGGATAAGCATCTCTTCCCACTCCTTAAAATATAAAGAGATAATTTTCTCTGCCCCACAATTTGACTGGTAATCTTACTAGACTTGAAAAGAATGGAGATTGTTGTGTCCATACTGTTAGGACATTGTTCTACCACCTTGTCTCACCTTTTTTTATCCACCCAGAATCATGGAGAGAATAATGGCATACTGCTGCAATGTGAAGTGTAGTCAACCAAAATATGGTATTGTGGGACTAATAGGAAGAAACTTGGACACAGCTCATATTATGGAAGTCTATTTGTTATATACCATATTATCGGAAATCTCAAGAAACTAAGCAGTGATGCGTTACAAGGGGGCACTTCACTTCTTTCAACAGAACAATTCTAGATGAAGGCTTCACACCTTTGGAAACAAAGGTGAAACTCTATAGTCCTTTTCATTTGTGGAGGGAATGCCTTTGGGAATAGAGAAGGAAGTAAAAGTACCTCTTATGGTCTGAGGGCTGGTAAGATGTTGGGATAGATTCTACGACACTTAAGGAGATGTAAAAAGATAAAAACAAAATTATGCTTATTCACAGGAAAAAGCACTGAAAAACAAGTGAAAGATAATGTTATATGAGACAAACTCCTGGAAATGATGTACTACAGGAACCAGAAGAAAATACTACATATTTTTGTCCATTCTCAGTGTAATGTAGATGAGCCTCAGAAGAGATTGGAATGACAAATCCTCCAAATCAAAGCAGTTCTCTCTGCCACTTTGCAGCAGTGTAGACTTATTTCTGCTTTTCTTTTGTGTCTGCATCATTCATTCTTTTTTCCTCATAACTTTCTATTCTATGCTCTTGAACATATGATGAAAAGGAGAGAATGGACTGAGATGTAATTCTCAGTCTGTAATTAATTAATTAATTAATTAATGCATACAAGATAATATAAATCTTGTATGAAAATTTTTTAAAAATCTTGGTGATAAGAGAATGGCATTAAAGATAATCCAGTAGCCAAAGTGGAAGACAAACATTAAAAACTTTCTTCACATTTATAATGTGAAGTGAAAAAAGAAAATCTTTGAAAGGACTTGACAAATAAGGAAATAAGACATTAAAGATTAAATCTATTAACTATATATGTTCCCAGAGGGAAAATGTGAATGATTGGAATAGAAACAGAAATCATAGGTGAAGAATGAGTTCCACTGCCAGTTTAAAAATGATTTCATATATTTATCAAAAGTGTCAAGATCACAAAACTGTTGCAGATTGGAGGATACTAAGATCTGAAAACTAAGTGTATTAGGTCTTGGAAAAGGAAAGAACAATATTAGAATAACTGGTGAAATCCAAATAAAGTCTATAATAAAACTGTACCGATGTTAATTTCTTAATTTTGATAAATATGCCGTGGTTATGTAAGAAGTTAACATCGGATAAATCTGAGTGAAGAGTATGTGTGAACTCTGTACTATCTTTGCAACCATTCTTTAAATCTAAAAGAACTTTAAAATAAATTTTTAAAAATAATTGGCCAGTCAAATCAAAGGACTTAATTGTGTTCCTGAAAAAATTATTAAAAAGAGCCTCATATCTGAGCCAGGCATAGTGGCACATACCTGTGATCCCAGAGACTTGGGACACTGGAGCAGGAGGATAGTGAGCTTGAGGTCAGAGGCAGCCTGCATAACTTAGCAAGGACTCTTTCTCAAAAGAAAAAAATTAAAAATGGACTTGAAGTGCAGCCCAATGGTGGAGCACTCGTAAAGTACATACAAAGCCCTGGGTTCAACTCTCAAATAAAAACAATAAAAAATGAAAACAAACGCAAAAACAACCTCATATATGCATACATTCAAGTATAATTTTTGAATTATCTAATTAACAAGATAAAATTTCATCAACATCTAGGTGAGGCAGTTAGCTGCAAAGACCAATTATTAAAGCATGGAAATACAGCTGTTAAAAACTAGTAGGAATTTCAGGAAAAATAATGTGAAAATGATTGTTGGGAGAAAATTGAAGTACACCTTTTTAAGCTTTTAAAATCAAAGTAGATTTTTGGAAATGTAAATGAAGACATAGTCTTCAAAAGCAAATAAATACAGTGGTACCTTGGCACTTTGCCACAACTCATTCTGGAAGGCTGGTCGAGGGGTGATCAATTCTACTGCCAAGCACTTGTTTTCCATAAGAAATAAAATGAATGTATTTATTGGTTCTGGTACTATACGAATAACTAATTCAGACATACCTATGCTACTTACATACTTAGCGATAGGTTTTCTTTTTCAATTCAGTTGTTATTCTTACTATTTTTCCTCTTTACTTTTAGCACTAGAAAGCTTCTTGGTATACACATGATGGTATATACATCTATATATATATATATATATATATATATATATATATTTGTTGTTGTTGTTGTTAGATGCTGTCAAGTCATGTCTGACTCATAGGGTTTTCAGTGTCTAATTGTTTCAGGATTGCCTTGGGAGTGGATTGCCACATCCTTCTCCCATTTCATACAAATAAATATATATATATAATATAACAACATATAAGTACATATGTATATATATACATATACACATTAACACATATAACCTATATGTATACATATTGTGCTTACATGTACACATATATGGATATGTATTTATGTTGTTATTGTTGTCAGATGCTGTTGAGTCAGAATTGACTCATAGGATTTTCATTGGCTGATTGTTTCAAGATTGCTTCAGGAGTGGATTGCCATATCTTTCTCCCGTTTTTGCAATGCTGGGGAGAGAGCCTGGGTCCTCAGAGAGTGCAGAGCATCACTCTACCAACTGAGCCTAACCCCAGCCCCATGTATCTATACACACAAACATCTATGTAAAACCTTGGATTTATAAAAGATACACTTTTTCCAATTATCCATGAGACCTTTATTGATAAAATTAGGACAGTAGATTATAAAATAAAATAAATGCATGGGTCATAAAGGAAATCAAGAGTACAATTATAGATTGTTACAAAAGTGAAATGGGAGATCTGAATGTGGATTTATACATTTAATTCTATTAAAATTCTATTAAGGTCATAGTCAGGAGTCAATTTATAATATTTTACAATTTAATTATAGATAAGTGTAAAAGCACTTGAAGTAGTATTGAATTTAAGAAGATAAACCATTTTTAAAATATTAATATAAATTTAAGGCTTTATTTTTTTTGAGTGACAATGAAACAAAAATGTAAAATATAAGTAAATAAAATATAAGTTATTTGAAATAATACAATGAATATAATAAAGCATGTATTTATATGTTATTATTGTTGTGAGATGCCATCAAGTTGGGTCTTACTCATAGAGACCCTATGTACAACAGAACGAAACACTCCTTGACCTTGTGCCATGCCAGCACTATGTTAGTGCTTCTCTGCTATTCAGAGGGTTTTCAATGGCTGATCATTTTGTGATTGTTTTAGGAGTGGGTTGCCAGGTTCTTCTCCCATTTTTGTGGTGCTTGGGACTAAACCTGGGGCCCCAGAGAGCACAGAGCAGCACTCTACCAACTGAGGTAAACCCTAGCCCCTATATTTGTATAATAAATATTAGAATAGGGGTTAAGAAAATAGAAAATATTATATTATTCTAAAAATAAAAACATCTTGATTGTGTACTTGGGTTAATGGGAAAATAGTATAGTGTTCTATCTAGAATGATTTGATTAAAAAGTAAAAATTATGATGTCTTATTATCACAAATAAATCATTTTAAAGTTTGTCTAAAAACTATCTTTAAAAGCAGTTTGCCCCATCCAGGCACAGTGGGGCACACATATAATCCCAATGAGTCAGGAGGCAGAGGCAGAAGGATTGCAAGTTGGAGACCAGAGGCAGTGTGCAAAATTTAGTAAGACCCTGTCTCAAAAAGCTAAAAAATGGGCCAGGGGTGCAGCTCAGTAGTACAGCACTTACAAAGCATGTAAGCACGAGGCCCTGGGTTCAACCCCCAGTACCGAAAAAAAAAAAAAAAAAAAAAAAAAAAAAAAGTAGTTTGCTTGAAAATTATATAATTTCCTAAAACAGATGATTCTTGTACTATAGAAATCACTCATTTTTTTATAAGCTAACAAACCCTAAGGCCAAAACTAGACACAAAGGGCATAAGAGACAAATCTCATTTATTAATATGAATACTTCAAACTGAATTCATTAGCACAAAATAATTAGCCACTATGACTAAGTAGGGATTATCCCAAGAACTCAGGCATAAGATTGGGAAATCTCTTAATATAATTATTCAAAACATGGGCCTTATAAGAAAAATATAAATAATTTAGCTTAATCAGTCAAGTGTTTCAAAAATATTCAATAGCTTTCTATTTGTCTCTTAATTTCTTAGAAAAAAATTAAAAATAGAATTCTTTTGACATGATAAATTTGGATAACTTATTAATTGGAGAACCAGACAAAAAGAAAGATATGATTATTGGAAATGGGTTTTTTTCATTATTATGAACAAAATAAAATACATGTATTTATTCAGAAAGCCCAGTAAAATATATTCTGCAATTCAAAGGATCAAGATAGTGATCAGATATAAGATAAATATACATGCTCAGTTGTTTTGCAGGCAAAATATCAATGATAACACATCAACAAAATTAGAAAAACCTGAATGAATATTGAGGTCTCAATACAAAGAAAATACAATTTTTTCTTGAGAAATATAAAATCTACTTATGTAATCAAGCTGGATATTGCTAATGTACTAATTCATGTTTCCATTAATTGGGCTGTCTTCATTCTGGTCCTAGTCATACCATAATGACATAGCAAACAATATATAGTAGAGACCTTGGGGAGGTCTCCCAAAAAAGGGAGGTACTTCATGTTTATAGTCATGGGAAAGTGGTTGTCCCTTGAAAATTAAGCTACAAAATTGGCCACAATACCATTTTCTTCAAACTGGAAATCAAGGCAACTGGCTGGTGATGATACCAGAAAATGCATGTCTTTCACAAAGTACATGTTCCACACATGATTTTAAAATATTGCAGTGGGCTGTAGAGAGTAATATTTGTTTAAGAAAATGCCATAGTAGACTACTTTGATCTTTGCAGCAGGGCCTTGAGGAAGTCATATGGACACAGATAGAGAGAAAAGGAGAGAGTGAAATATTTTTGAGATTCACAATGTTCCTACCAGTTCAAAGATAAACAATTAGGAAAGGTCTAAGAGTGAGTAGCATGGGTGTATTAGTCAGCTTGTGTGCTGCTGTGACAAAATGCCTCACAGAAACAAACTGATGGGAAGAATGATGTATTGGGGCTTCAGTATTAGTATTTCAGTCCATAGAAGCAGGAAGGCATGGTGGTAGGGCAGGCATGGAAGTGGAGCAGGCATCAGGACCTGTAGCAAATAACCTCACATCATGGCAGATTAGGAGCAGAGAGAACTACTAGACCTGAGGGCTTTCATAAAACCTCAGAAGGCCCTCCCCTAGTGATCTACCTCCACAAAGCTAGATGCCACCACCCAAGGTTCTATAGCCTCCCAGGACAGGACTACCACCTGAGGATCAAACATCCAAACACATACCTTAAGGGGACATTTTAGATTCAAATCATAACACATGATGTGGTGGAATTTGGTCTAGGGGAAAAAACGTTCAGTAAATGATTCAATTCAATATGTTAGAATCCTGATGTGTTTTTCGCATACAAATGTCTAACATTCCATTTTTAATGCTTTGCTAAATAATGCTGTTTTCTCCTGTCCTTACATCTGACTCCCCAAATTCCTACTCTACTATCATCCAAAATTTCAGTGAAAACCTACTATAAAAAATTGTTTTAAGGCAAAGCATGGTGGTCCACACCTGTAATGCTAATGACTTGGGAGGCAGAGGCAGGAGAAACACAAATTCAAGGCCAGAGGCAGCCTGCATAACTTAGCAACACCCAGTATCAAAAACAAAAAGGAAAAAATGGGCTGGGTTACTGCTCAATGGTAGAGCACTTACAAAAGTATGCAAGAGGGCCTGGGTTCAACTTCCCAGTTCCAGGGGGAAAAAAAGAAAGGGAAAGGAAGAGAAGGGAAGGGAAGGGAAGGGAAGGAAGAGAAGAGAAGAAAAATACTAAAAAGAAAAGAAAGAATTGTTTTGAGTAAGCAGTACTGACGAAAATTAAGAAAAGTATCCCTACATGGAGGCCATTGTAGAACAGAGAGAATCTCTCAGTAAAGGAGAAACCCTTCGTTTAAAAAGGCAGGAAATCAAAAGACATTTGAATAGAAGAAAATAAGCTGCCAAGAATATGACAATTCTTGAGGAGGGCTGAGACTTCTGTAGGGTCCAGGGAAACTATCTCAACTTCATATAAATCTCAATGGACAATGGGACAAAAATTGATATTTGGATTGCATCCTTTTATGGAAAAAGGTCTGAGGTTGCAGAATTATGAAAAATAAAATAAATTCAAATAAAGTTTACCTTTCCACATATTCCTTTGGTCTCCTCCTTATTTCCATAGAGCCAAATTCATTTCCATTTACTATAAAGCTTGGTAGAAATTTCTATGTTGCTATGAAATATATCAGTAGAGAGATGTACACAAAATCATGCCACAGAATGGCTCCGTGTTCAAAGCAAGTATTACTTACATCTTGTCTGAATATCCTAACATGTTCTAGAAGCCATCTGGTCAATTTGTTATGTAGAAAAACAAGTAAGGCAAGCAGATTTTATCAGGATATGTCCAGCACTACTTAGACTATTAAGAGGACCTTGGTGAAAAGCTAAGAATACTTAAGGAAAGCTATCTTCAAAGGAAAGTGAGTTCCTCACACCAGCCTACAGCCAACACTGCTCAAACTGGACTAATTTCTCTTGGTCTGAGACTGTACTGCCTATGAAACTTTGTGAGGAAATTTGACAGTATGTTGATTTGCCTAGCAGTTTGCCTACTGTCAGAAACATGTTTTCTACTGACCTGAGACTCATAATCCTCTTCTCTATTGTAGTTCTCATTAGCCATTCATAAATTTACATTCAGACTTATATAACATCCTCCAGATAATTCATACTATCCCTGAAAGGCTAATCTCCACTCAAAGAAACAACAAAGTCAAGTTTCTGGGCATGGAATAAGAAGAGCCATGATTGTACTGTTGTTGTTGTTAGGTGCCATCCAGTCAGTGTCTGACTCAGTGACCCTGTGTACAACAGGTGAAACACTAGTGTCAGTGTTTCTCTGCTATTTATAGGGTTTTCAATGGCTGATTGTTTTTTGGGGGGGAGTATGTTGCCAGGTCCTTCTCCCAAGCCTACAGCACCTGGTGTTCCCAGACGATCTCCCTTCCAAGTTCTAACTAGGTCTGACTTTGCTTAGCTTCTGAGATCTGAAGAGATTGGACAGCACTGTGGTACAGCTGCAGACATAATTATATCAATCATAACCAAATGCCTGTTTGTTTCCTTACTTGAGAATGACACCTCTCACTGCCATGTGCATTCTTTCAAATATTTGAGGAGACTCTGTTAGGATGAGTCTTAAGGGTAAACAAAGAAAAGGTGACAAATTTGGGAATAATTAAGGGTACATTTGAACAGCTTCCTTTCTTTCCATCCCAGCCTTAGAAAGTTAACGTCAACTAGGCACCTCTGTGATCACCTCTCTCCATTTCCCTTTCTTAATTTTTTTCCATCCTGGATATAGAGTGGCAGTTATCAAAGGGTTGTCCCCAGATATTTAGCATCAGCATGACCTCAGAAATTGTTAGAAATGAAAATTCTTGGGCTTCCCTCTAGACCTAATGAATCCAGAAATCTGCAGACAGGAACCAGCAATCTGATGTCACAAGCCTTCCAGATAATTTGGATGCAAGCTGGAGTGTGTGAAGTTGGGATGGCTTTTGAATTTTTCATTAACTTCTCTAATCACAGGTGGCAAGAGCAGTATGAACTTGCCCTCCCTGAGGTATTTTGCAAGTTTGGGGTCATTAATTTAAACTGACTTGTTGTTTAATGTCATTTGTCACCATTAGCAAACCAAGTTGTACACACCGATGGGAAACAAACAAACAAAAAAATCAATCACCGCTGCTTGGTCTTAAGCCTAGTAATCATTGTAATAAAAAAATGTAGACACCCAACAGATCCCCACAGCTCAATAACATTGCAATCTAACTAGACAATAAAAATGAGAAGTTCTCATTTTGAGAAAAGCATACTAAAAAGGACACTGAACAAAACGTCCAGAGAACTGGGTCAATTTTACTTTATCTCTTTTGGCTTCAGCACATTCATGTCCTTAACAATTTAAATTGAGCAGGAAATTAATCTGAGAGTAACAATTCTTTGAAGAAAAAAAAAAGCAAGCATAGGCTCTTGATCACCAAATATCTTTAACTTATGATTTTGTCAAATGCATTTTTAAAACATGGTTCAGTGCCTAAATTGTTATGTGGTGTTACTGAACATCAGAGGCAGTACAATAAAGAACTATTGTATAAGGAAGTATACATCTAGCTTTACTCTCTGTGCACCACTGATGTTCTATAACCAAGAACAAATGTTAACTTTCATGGGTCTTAGCCTCTTTATATTTATGCACAGAATTCTTTCAGTTGCAAATAAACAGGTAGGCTGACTCTCAAACTATCAAAATGGCATGAAGATAAAAGAAATGTGTTTGTATGTATTTATTGAGTATATGCTTAAAAACCCAGGAGAAAACTGAATCCAGTGCTTCAACAGTTCTTTATGAGGCAGCCCTTCTACATGCCAAGTCTGCTTCTTTCTGGTATGATTCCATTCTCCTGTAGGCTGTTCCACAAGGTGGACCCAGCATTACTGGGTTTCCACTTTCCTTATTCTAACTGCACCAAAAAGAGAGATTGCTTTCCTAGGAATCTCAACAAGAACTTCATTGGCTCTGATTATATTGTCACATAACTGTTGCTCAGTCATAACCAGACTTGAGTCTAGTGTCCATTCCTGGACACAGAGGTTGGGCCAGCCCCAATTGTTCTGAACTGGGACAGGTGTAGAGTGAAGCAAGCAAGGCCCTTAGGGGACAGCTTTAAGAAAGCATTCTTAGGTACCAAACTTGTACTTGCACAATCTTGAGAGTAAGCATATCCTTAAATTTGCACATTATGCACCTTACTTGCCTCACTGTAAGCTCAGCAGCCTTGCTATGGAGAGTTTTACTGGCACAATTTCCACAAAAGAAAACCAGGGTGTTACTTATCTAAAGGAAAGGAATGAGTCTGCTGTACGATTAGTCACATGAACAAAAGCAGAGAACTTGATTCGATCATCACTGGATGTCTTTCTTTGCTCCAAGACACATGGTTCAATGATCTGCTTTCTATCATCCCTCCATGAATGTCAGAAAAAAACAAAATAAAATATAGTGCTCCATAAATAAGATGGAAAGAAGGAAGGAAGAAAGAAAAGAAAAAGAGAAAAGAGATCAGCAAACATACAAAGATGAGAATCACTTAACTTCTGGATTAATAATAAACACTGTATACCTTCAAATCTTTCTGTTGTCGTTGTTAGGTGCCTTGAGTCCTGTCGGACTCATAGTCATTTTCAATGGCTGATTGTTTAGGAATTGCCTCAGGAGTGGATTGCCACATCCTTCTCCCATTTTTGCAGTGCTAGGAATTAAACCCAGGACCTCAGGGACTGCAGAGCAGCAATCTACCAACTGAGCTAAATCCCAGCCCTCAAATCTTTCTACCCATGTGGAAATGAGGTAAAATTTGCTAACTTCCTTAACTGGCAGTCACAAGTGTAATAGGAATAGTCTGGCCATCAGATGATACATGGATGATTTTTGGTCCAATGAATATGTAAACACATCTAAGTGTAACGCAAGGCAAAAATGTAATTAACTGTTATAATTAGCATGATTCATTATAAAGTACAATGAAGCTGAGTCCATAGACATAAAAAGAAACCATCCAGGGAAAGCCAGGACACGTCACTGTGTTAGTCAGCTTTCCGTTACTACAACACAAACTTGAGATAAATCAGTTTATAAAAAGAAAAGGGTTATTTTGTCTCATAGTGGAGGTTTTGTGGTCAATTGACCTATTGTTTTTGGGCCTGTGGTGAGGCAGCTCATCATGATAGGAGCACATGGCAGAGAAAGGTACTCATCTTATGGTGGCCAGGGGAAGTAAAAGAGAGAGGAAGGGGTTGGGGTTCCAATATCTCCTTAAAGGACACACCCTCTATGATCTAGCTTCCTCCAGGTAGGCCCCATCTCTTTAAGTTTCCACTATTGCCCAATAGGCTGGGGACCAATCCTTTAACATATGGGCCTTTGGGGGACATTTCAAATCCAGATTACAGCAGTCTTTCTAGTTTAACAATTTACATAAAATGTTATTAGAGCACAGAGCAAGGGATTTAAAAGTAGCCTCTAAAACTCAGGAAAGGCAGGATTTTTTTAGGAGGAGGGTATTAGCAGTTGAATCCAGGGCCTCAAGTATGTGAGGCAATGCTCTACCATTTAGCTGCACCTCCACCGCTTTTTAATTTTTTTTTTTTCAGACAGGGTCTTACTAAATTGCTCAGGCTTCCTCTGACCTTGAACTCATGATTCTCCTGCCTCAGCCTCCTGAGATGCTGGGATGACAGATGTGTACCATGGTGCCCAGCAGGAAAGGAAGTTTTAACCAGGGCCTTGACCAATGAATGGAGTGTCTACCAAGACAAAAGTAGATTTAACACCAACAAAAGCACATTGGTAGGGAAAGATAAAAGAATATTATTTATTTTAAGAAAATAGGCGTCAGTGAGCTCAGCAGAAATTAAAGGATGATAAAGAAAAACATATAAAAGGGAGTTAAAACCAAATTAAGGAGAATTAAAAAATCATAAAAACGATCACTTTATTCTAAAAAGAATGAAGATCCCTGAAGAGTAATATGATAATAGTCTAAATAAGTTATCCTGAGGCAAGCATCCAGTTCACTGGATAAATTAGACAAAACAAAAGTGATAAGATGCAAACTTACTTCCCTGGCATCTACTTGAGTCTAAAACTTTCTTTGAGTGGCTGATTTGGTGGGAAGAAAAGATGCCACTAAATTCAAAGGATTGTAGACATAACATCCGAGTTCAGCTGCAGACTTCCCCATTCTCAATTTCCTCCCACTGAATAGGAAAACACAGTTACCCAAAAGCCTTGAAGTCATTTGTGTTTGAGAAGATACCTCAAAATGAAAACTTCTTGCTTTATCATCAGATGATGTTTACTTTCTTCTGCTGATAAAACATTGTTTCTTTACGTGGGCCACAGATTTAAATAACTCACAATGCTTTCTTCCTGAGAAAGTTTATTAAATATAAGATAACAATAAAAAAAACATAGACATTGATAAAACTTACTTCTGCTGATAAATTAGCTGTGCTTTAGGAGACAAATGAAAGCATTTTAATGGAAGGAAGAAAGAAGAGAAAAGAAGTAAGAGGAAAAATGGGGGAGAAGAGAAAGAATAGAAAAATGAAAGAAGGGAGAAAGAAATATAGAAGTAAATTCAGTACCTGGAAAATCTAAATTAGCCAGATTGTATTGGCTAAGAGAGGATCTCCACGCAGATGGAGTTTGGATGGCCCCCAGCACATACACTGTTTACATCACAACATCCCTATGGAAGATGTAAAAATAGAGGAAAATCTGAGCATAAATAGTGAGAGGTGGGGGTGGAAAGCAATCCTGTCTCCCAGACTGAGGGACAGAGTGAAAAGAAGTTGTTTATCTAGAATTTCTAACCCAAGAAAAATAAAAAGATGTCAGTGTCCCAGAGTTGTGGATGGATGCAGAGAGTAAGCACAAGGAAACAAGCATATGTCATCAAAAAGACCCTGTGATCTTGAGAAACACATTTCTACATGTTGAGAAAAATATAAGGGCAACACTGTATGCAGACAGAGTGGGTAGCAAGAGCTCGGGAGGCATCTGATGTGCTGAGAGCCTGCAAAGACTCCTCTGTGGCAGCAGAAATCCTGCCTCTACTGCTGCTGGTCCCAAGGGCCTACACTGCACAGGCCTGGGGCAGCTAGCTGATGGAATGCTCCCCGGACACTATAACCCAGGCATTTGGGGTCACAGAAGGGTAGATCCCTCTGGTTCAAGTATGCTCTGATGCTCCAGTTGAAATGGCAATAAAGGAAGCCTTCTACTGCCCTGAAATAGCTATTCAGTCCCTGAATCTGCTCAACATTTATTTTTCTTTCCCCAGCCATCTGACAATTGTTTGGCTTGGGATGCTGGCTGCTGGCCATTTTCCTTGTCAAAGCACTGCTCAGAGAAAGTGCCCCACTGTAAATCTTCTTGGGTGGGCCCCCGGACTGTTGCCTACACAGGCTGAGATATCTCACAATGGTCATTCTCGAGTCCTGTGTGGAGACTGGTTGTGGGGACTGGAAGGAAACAGCCAGGTTTAGAAAAGAAACTTATAGCTGGGTCACTGAACATGAATGAAGAGAGAACCTTTTGAAATCTAATCCCTGTGCAAGTGGGTAAAGGGATTCACACTATGAGGCATGATCAATCCCAACAGGCCTGATATTAAAGCCCAAGACCATTGTCTCTAATGGGGTAGTATGTTTTGGGAAGGGGCATCATTCCTGGCATCAGGGCAGGCCACCTCACAGCTGTGTAATATTGAGCAAGTCCTAATCCCCCCACTCTGTCCCCTCCCATCCACCAAGCCCTTGTGTTTCAGTTTCCAGGTCTTGAAAACGTTTTCAGTGAGATGATTTCGAATGCTGTTGTCGTCCTCAGATTCTAGTACATCCGACTGGACATAATGTGACTCTCAAACTTTTCCCTAGGCTCTGCCACACATATACACACACTTTCACTTGGGTATTTTCAAATAGAGTCCCTCACTTGATTTGTCATTGGACTGAGTTATAGCAGAGGTATGTGACATTTGCTCAGTGGATCGTGGGGAACCCTGAACTTTGTATACTTTTAAAGGGAGGTCAGCAGGGACCTCCTTCCTGAGGAAACAGCATTCTGTGAGCCTCGTCAGTTTATTCTGAAGCCAAAGGGCTCGAATTATCACAAGCCTCTTGTGGGATGAGTTGTTGTAGAGTTGGCCCAATGACATTAAACTCCTCTTTTATATTTCTGAGTTGGTAAACTCAGAGCCCTACCTTATTCAAAAGATAGTTATGGGATGTTTTCCCCAAACCTTAGATGTTCATTTGCTAGCTTTTACTCCCTTCATCTCCACACTTATCCACTTGATTCTAAAATTACTACTAGCAGTAGTAATATTAATCAGATAATAGTAATATGTCTTAATTACTATCTAATTCATTCAATAACTGAAAGGAAAAATAAGTTCACACATGAAAAGAGTTAAGAGAAGTACCTGGTCTTTCCAACCACAGTATATTACCGGTGTTGTTGTTGTCAGGTGCTGTCCAGTCAGATCCAACTTATAGCGACCCTGTGTACAAGAGAACAAAACCCTCCCTGACACTGTACCATCCCCGGCACTATTGTCAGTGCTTCTCTACTATTCATAGGGTTTTCAATGGCGGATTGTTTCTGGATTGTTTTAGAAGTAGGTTGCCAGGTCCTTCTCCAATTTTTGTGATGCTAGGGATCGAACCCAGGGCCTCAGAGAGTACAGAGCAGTATTCCACCAACTGAGCTAAATCCAAACCCCATAATTAATATTATCTATTACATATATTGTGAAAAGCCTAGAGGGGTAACTATATCCTACCAAGAAAATTATATAGTATGTTTTTTTAAAAGAGAAATTGGCTGCATGGTCAAAGAAAGCCTCCTGAGTGTTTGGGAATTGTTGATGGCGTTGTGATTCTGAATCAGGAACATGTGAATTACTTCTTCCTGTCTAGAAGTTGACCAAAGGGCACCAACCAGCTCACTGAAGGAGTCAAGTTCACAGACAGATGAAATGAGCCAGAAAGGGAGGAACAAGACAGCCTAACAGATTCAGTAAAAGAAAATGGGACTATGTCCTAGATTCAGAGAGCTAAGGCACAAGGAATGAAAGCTAGGGAGGTCAAGACAATCATAACTATCTTGGCTGAGACTCAGAGACTAAGTCTGAACATTAGCAATGCTGTCACATAGAGATGTGCATGTTGAGCACTGCACAGCTTTATAGAGCACAACTAAACATTCATCCCACAGTCATCATGGATTTGTCTATTCACAAAAGCTATTTTTCTGGTAGATGGCAGTACAGTGTCATGAGGGAGGAGCAACTTTTTCTAATCTGCTCAAGACACAGTATATATTGCTGATGGTCCTTGATATTAGACAGGAAATAGATAAAGACTTCTGTCCTCAATTAGTAATTAGCACCTTTACTATAGTAAATGCCCAATAAGCATATAAAGAAATATTCAATCTTACTTAGAAGAAATGCAAATTAAAATATCAAGGACATGTAATTTTTGTTTATCATCTGGAAGAGATATAAATGACTGCTAATACTTTAATGTTGGAGAAAGTATCAGAAAACAGGAACTCTCATAAAGAGTGGTGGGAATATAAATTAGCATAACCTTTTTATAAGACACTTCAGCAACACATATGATAATTAGAAAAGTGCATACTACTTGACTTATCATTTAGACTTGAGGATTTGCAGTAATACTTGCACTTCTGTGCTTATACATTGTTGTTGTTGTTAGGTGCCGTCGAGTCGGTATCCGACTCATAGCGACCCTCATAGGGTTTTCAATGGTGACTGTATCGGGATTGCCTTGGGAGTGGATTGCCAGGCCCTTCTCCCATTTTTGTGGTGCTGGGAATTGAACTGGAGACCTCAGAGACTGCAGCGCAGCACTCTACCAGCTGAGCTAAATCCCAGCCTATGCTTATACATACACATGTTAAATATATACTAGACTATTTTTCACAGTATTATTTTTAATAGTGAAAAGTTGGAAACCCACACATAGTTTATTTACCAAACATTGTTTTAATCAATTTTGATCTATCTATACAATAGTATTCATCCATACCATAAAGCAGAGAATGAGATTGTTCTGTAAGTGTGCTGAAATGGAAAATACTAAAGAAATATTAACATAAAAATTTTCAAACATTGCAAAATGTGTATGGTGTGCTCATTTTAAAATAGAGAGAGAGAAAGTAAAAGACATAGAGTTATATAAGCACACACAAGAAAAAGTCTGAAAGGCAATAATAAACTCTTACTAGCAGTGGCTGGTTTCACAAGCGTGAGTGCTAGTTTCAGAGGCCTGCAGAATGCAAGTATTACGGGGTCACAGAGGCTTGCACCAAGGTTCCAGAAAAAGGCCTAGTGGCCAGGAAATGTGTACCAGGGTCAGATTCCCTGTGGAAAGTACCTGAGGGTGTGACTCATGAAGATGTGAAAGTGAAGCCTCAGGGTCAGTGGAAACCCCTGGATGTTGGAAATACTAGCAATGTGGAATATCTGCCAAGGAAAACTACCAGCAATGAGTGGAGCTGGCCCAAGAAAGAGGTAATGTGGCTGCAAACAGCAAAGCCATGGGGGTGTTGTTTTTGTTGTTAGGTGCTGTTAAGTCGGTATCTAACTTATTATAGTGACCCTATGTACAACAGACAAAACACTATTGTTAGTGCTTCTCTGCTATTCATAGGGTTTTTGATGGCTGATTGTTTTTTGGGAGTGGGTTGCTGAGTCCTTGTCCCAAGTCTACAGCACCTAATATTCCCAGGCGGTCTCCCATCTAAGTAATAACCAAGCCCAACCCTGCTTAGCTTCTGAGATCTGATAGGATCAGATACCACAGTGGTATGGCTGCAGACCATAGGGGTAGGGTTACCTAAACCTGTTGGAACCCAGATGATGCCACCACGTGCATCAAATGTCAGATATGAAGCTATCGGATTTGCTTGCCCTGCTGGGTTTTGACTTTGCTTTGGTCTAATCTTCCCTTGCTATCCTCTTACTCTTTGCTTTTAGAATGGGAAATCTTTACTCTGTGCCATTGTACATTGGAATTATATAATTTGTTTTTGTTTCTTACAGGGAATCACAGCTAAGAGTTTGCCTTAAATCTCAGTAAAAATTTTGGAGTTGGGCTTTTGAACAACATTGGAACAATTAAGATTATAGGGAGTCTTGAAGTTGGATTGAATACATTTTGCATTACAAGTGGCCATGAGCTTTTGGGAGCCAGGCACAGAGTGTTACGATTTGAATATAAAATGACCTCCAAGCCTTTGAATACTTGGTCCCCAGTAGGTGGAACATTGAGAGGTGGGATCTAGCTGGTGGAAGTAGGTATTGGGGTGGAAGGGGCTTTGAAGACACTTCAGCAATTCATTCAATAGCTAAAAGGAAAAATAAGTTCACACATGTAAAGAGTTAAGAGAAGTACCTTGTCTTTCACAACCACAGTATATAAACAGTGTTGTTGTTGTCAGGTGCTGTGGGCCCTTGGTTCCAGTTGAGCTCTCTGCTTTCGGTCTACCGTGATGTGAATAGTTCTCCTCTGCCACATTCTCCTGCCCCTATTCCACCATGCTTTCCCCACCACTATGAATTGAGATCCTTTGAAACTATGAACTAAACTAAGCCCCTACTCCCTTAAAAAAGTAAATATTTTCTCAAAAATTAATATTAAAATAACATTTACTTTGATTACTGAGTTTTGATCACTCACTGGCATTTCATGCCCTAGCAAGGGTCTCACATCACCCAGTCCTCCCCTGTTTATTGGCTCCACTTTGCTAGTGAATGTCTCTTTAACAACTCTCTATATGTGTGCCAAAAAGCAGTCAAGACTTGCTTTCATTTTACCAGGTAGTGATGTTGTAGAACATTAGCTACCTTCTTCCTCACAAACCTCTCAGATGGTTTATCTCACCCATCTAACCTTGCATATTACAATCTAGTCAAAAGAACAATGAAAATTTCCATGACCAAATTGGCTTACATTAATTTGCCAGAGCTCATGACATAGTTGTAAGGCAGTAAATATGCATGAAGAGTAGAGACACATTTGCTGCAAAGCCAATGAAACTTAATCCTTAGGACTACACATTCATTTACATGAACCACTATTAAAGCCCTTGCAGACCTAGCAACTGTGACTTGTAATTCTGTAATGCTTTTAAAGGAGTGGCTCCTGAATACATAACCTTCTGTTTTCTCCGAGCATGGGTTCAATGTCACACCGTGGACATACTCATTCTTAAATAAACATTCAGATTTGCAAACATAATAACCAGTAGAGATTATTTATTTTGTTTACTTCTTATAGTGATAGGTGTCACTGGAGTCTAGAAATTCTCCTTGCACCCACTGCCCTTCAATCACTGCAGGCGTTTAGCAGCTACTACTTTCTGTGTGACCTAACATTCATCATTCTTTGTGTATTCCAAACCTTTTGTATACCCTTGAATGTGGTCCCATCTTTTAAGTGTCCTTCTTTAAACCATCTGAGTGGATTTAGTTTCATGCTGGGACCCTGACTGTTGTTGTTGTTGTTGTTAGGTGCCGTCGAGTCGGTATCCGACTCATAGCGACCCTCTGTACAACAGGGGAAACACTATTGTCAGTGCCTCTCTGCCGTTCATAGGGTTTTCAATGGCAGATTGATTTTTTGGGAGGGGGTTGCCAGGTCCTTCTCCCAAGCCTACAGCTTCTGGTGTTCCCAGGCGGTCTCCCATCC